>CAHIKZ030001438.1:87500-177500 GCA_903632075.3 Acanthosepion pharaonis | reverse complement strand
TCTTCCAGCAGCCTCCCTCTTAACCCAGGGCAGCAATATCACCTCGATCTATTTGATGTGGGCCTCAATGTTCAATCTGAGGCTCCGTGAGAATATGAATAAAGGCATAACGTCGGTGTCAGTAGTGGTCAAGCTAAAAATGTGGATTGGATTTTTGGTTTTCGTCACGCTTGTTATATCTTTTGGAAACACAGATTGACACCTAGACATTTTGAAATGTTCGTATTGGAGCTTCCTGTGTGCATACCAAAATGTACAGAATGCCGTTTCCAAATTTGTGGTTATGTGAATTGCTTCAGGGTACTCTTTTTTTCACAGATGGTACCCAACTGATCCTATTATACCGTGTAGTCGAAAAATTAAACATAAAAAACGCGTATGCGCGAAATTAAATGGCTGAAATGGTGACAGTTTACCCCTCGCATAGTGTGTGTTTGTATATATATATATATATATATATTTATATATGTTTATATACCAACTTCACTGGCTGATTTCATGCGTTTATTCATTTGTTGCTACCTCAGGAACATCAATTAAATCTCTTATTTTTTGGTCTGTCTGTAGTTGATATTTTTATTTTCAAAGTGTAAATGGTTGTATAGTCCACCACATTTAAATTTCGCGTCTTAACCATGTAAATAGTAACGTCCCTATTTCTATCTTTCAATGCAATTGCTGTAAGATAAACAGCCATATTGAGTGACGGATTGAGAATGTTTCAAGTTCTTTTCTTTTTTTTCTTATTGTCTGTGACCCTTTCGAATTTCATGTGCTCTTCTATTCTCACATTATTTTGTTGCTTACTTTGTTTAATTTTACATTTTCAATTTTTTCTCAGTCATTTCACTCAATATTTTTTCACCAATTCTGTTTTTCACTCGAAACCTTTTCCTATTGTAAATGACGTTACTGTTTGTTTTAAACTTTTTTGATTTCTGCTCCTACACTAATTAGCTTTGCAATTTGCTATTAATATTTTCTATATAAGATAGTTATTCCAACATATCTGAAACCTTTACTTGTTTTAGACCTGAAATTTGCTAATGTACTCTTTCACCTTATTAGGATATGTTTTCTATTTGTGAATAATTTGTTTCTCTCCCTTTTAATGTTTAACCTGAGTTTGAATGATACAATTCTATGATCACTAACTATATTAACTTTGTTCATGACAGCCAGCTTTATTGATACTGTCCATTTAGCATTTTTGTGTGTCCGTGACTTTCTGTGTGTCTTAAAATCACAAACACACACACACACTCCAATATACAGTCGCCTATAGAGAAAGATGTTTTCAATGATGGCTTCTCTTTTATTACAAAAGCCTCCAGAATTTGTAGTCTTTCTTTGCGTTATGTTTAAAGAAAAACAGAGTGCACACACATACACACACACATACATAGAAATTTCAGTTTGACCGTATATATGATGTCGCGTTGAATGAATTGAAATTAGTTCCATCAAATGTAAGAACGCCAGAATTATAAGCCAGTTGTAAAACTACACAAAAAAGAATCCTTGAAAACGAATGGAGCAACATCCGAAAGTACTCGTGGAAAAATAATATCAAATAAAAGTTAATATAAATTTTGGAAAATTTATAGATGAAACAAAACTTAATCAGAAATTTCAAAAATTTAATAAAAAAATGATAGACTGAACTTGTTCATATTATTTAACAAAAAATATTTGAGACAATTCTTATTGTAGAAGTATATATATATATATATATATATATATATATATATACTAAAGGCCACAAAATATAGGACGTTGTGCAGAGCCATGGTTGTGCTCGTCATGGGGAGAAAACGGCATATAAAAGAAAAAGGGACGACAAAAGTTTAATTGGATTCAATAATTAGAAAGTTTCATATCTTCTTTGATTTTTTTAACGGCTACTAAGCAATGGCGCTGAAACTATTTAACCCGTTCATGCATAACGTTCAATTTGTTTTAGAGAGGAATTTACATAAATTTTACAAAATACCAACACTAATATTATCATTAACCAGCTGAGTAGATTAAGCAAAAAGATGTAATTTTTTTTAAATACTTATTCAATAAGTTATTTTCATTATTATTATTATTATTATTATTGAATATATGATAAAACCTTTCAGGAAGGCAGAATCTCTCTGGCCGGAAATGAGTTACCAAAATTAATGTTGAAAAATGTATACAACCATCAATTTTTAGACGATGCTTTAAGAAAATCACTGCAAATTTTGTATCCTGCAGTGTATATATGTACAGTGTGAGAATACGTGTGATCAGAAGTCAGTGCTGTATTTGGTTCGCACATGATGTTAAAATTCCTCAAATACCTGGGGACATATCTGCATGTTAAATGACGATATTAAACATATATATATATATATATATATATATATATATATATATATATATATATATATATGTATGTATGTATACGGAAGTAATTTAATATTACCTAACCTAATTACGACACAAAAGCCCTTATCTTATAGAAAAATTATTCATTTTTCAATCTAATATTCTTCCTCATCGATTCAATGATGCAAATTAATCATATCGACTGGGCATTATACATTGAAAATTTCAGATGAAAACTCAGTTGATAAATGCATTTCAGCCTACGGATTTTTGTTCGCTTCAAAACTAAGCTAATTTTATAATACCAGTTTATAAATATTCGAATATTTCTTTCATAGTTTTTCAAAAAAATAATTTTAAAACTTGCTTTCAAAAGCTTTAATTAAAGCAAAAATATTGATGCAACGAAAAGCTATCAATATGAAGATGATGATCATGATGATGATGATGATGATGAGGATGATAAATAAGAAGATGATGATGATGAAGATAAAGAAAAAGAAGATGAAGAAGAAAAAGTAAAAGAAGAAGAAAAAGAAGAAGAAAAAGAAGAATTGTACAACACGATTAATTCTCAACAAAACAGTTTATAATGAAATATTTTCACATATTTTATTTTTTTCTTTAATATCGTCATCAGTATAAACGATTCAAATGCATCATTTTCAAATGAATATTACCCTTCATAAATGAATGCATCTTTAGAAAGTTGCAACATTGATTTTTCTATGCAAAATGCAGAAACTACAATACAAATATACCCAGGAATAGACATTTGTACTGGTTTTCCTATCCTATAATCAGGCACTATTCAAATTGAAGTGACTAACATTTAGCGACCATTGACTCGAAATCTTTTTATATTTTTATAAATATCATGAACCTAGATTTCTTTAAACGACTCACATAAATTGTGGGACAATTGTCAAAAACGAAAAGCAAATTCTCCTCTCAGAAAACGAAAACAGTTAATCGGTGCATTGTGGGTAAAATTCATTATTTATCATTATATAGAAGGAGTTTCCAACCTCTAGATCGAGAACCACATTGGGATTGCCACTGAATAGCATGGGGATTACAAAAAAAAGGTTTCAAATTATTTCTTTATTTTTTGTTTCACCTGCAAATTATGTAAAATAAACATTGTGAGTCTTGTAGTGATCAATATTTTGCTGAATAAACTTCTGGGAAAATATGGAAAATAAGTAGATATTCTTGAAGATCGAATTCATTACCAACGATTGCCAAGTATAAACTACTTAACAGCCTTTGACTTTTTTTCTTTGGAATTGGTTTAAGGAGCAAATCTACTATACCAAACGAAGACTTTGAAAGAACTTGAAAGGCGAATACAAGAATTTATGTCTTCCATACCACAAGGGTTCCTGGTGATATCAGCTGATGCGATTCCTGGCCGACTTGAGAAGCTGATAACAAAATCTGGTGCTCATATCGAATTTTAAATAAAACTTTATGCTAAACGCTTTCCTCTCATATACATTTCTTGTAAAAATTATAGTTAATCAATTAATTATAAGTGTTTTCAAATAGGGAGCTATTATAAGTTTTTTCAAATGGGAGTTATTTTTTAATTATGTTCTAAACATGCGAAGAAGTATTGAAAAGTTCTCAGTCCGACCAAATCTACAAAATCTAATCAAAGCACGAACCATCAGATTTCTAATTTCTTCATGATCGAGGTATGAACTTTTCAGCATACCCTTATAAATCTTTGAACTGAGTGAATGCATTTTGGTTGTGTCTGCCTGAATTAACTGATCACTGATGCCCCTGAGAAAGACATGAATCAAGTTTTCCCATGATAAGTGAAATATCCTGACAAAAACGTCTCGACTATAGTTGACGAAGATAATGGATAAAAACACTCTCCCATAAATATCTTACCACCTAGAGAGTGGAAAAAGTAAAAAATGATCTTGCACTTATTACCTTCGTTGAACCGGATACCTATATTTATATATCTTTCAGCAGATAAGTGGTATTTTAAATTGTGTTTAACCTCTTCAAGTCTAGGATCGTCCAATATCTATCAAAATCTCCACTTATTTCTTACTCTTACGTCCATGAAACTACCTCACTCAGCAGCCGTCTACTTTAAGTGAACTTGCGGATTATATTAGGTGAACATTTATTTTAAAATGGTTCAGATTCGTAAATAATAATAATAATAATAATAATAATAATAATAATAATAATATCAAAATACAAGGACCTTAAAATTGAAATCTCAAAATTGTGGCACATCAGAACATCAACAATCCCTGTTGTAGTTGGAGCCCTTGGACTATTTAAAAAAGATTCCAGTAAACTCATTGAAGGGATTCCTGGAAACCCACGCCTTAAAGAAATACAAAAAAATGTTCTCACAAGTACAGCCCACAACTTAACAAGGGCTTTATCTATGTAGAATATGCCGTTTTTAAATTGGACAGTGGAAAATGTCATGATGCTATTTTTAACCTTAGGTCTCTGAGCGGTACACCGAAAGAAATGTGTACACACCAGAAATCAAAGGAAATAAAATAATAATAATAATAATAATAATAATAATAATAATAATAATAATAATAATAAATGAGTGTAGATGGGAATCCCGCCTAGTAGGGAAAAAGCCGTATGAAGGGAACACGAGGCAATATACTGGGTTGTCAAAATGCTTGAGGTAACCTGGCTTTTTATGTCTTATTAGACTTCTTATCCAGAGCGATTTAAAAGCATCATTCTTTGTAGGACCTTATTCCCAAAATGTTTATGTCGAAATGGCAATTAATTATAACTGATACCGACTTGATAATCGGTCGGGACAACAAGCTCCATCCCACCCCAGGGAAACTAATCTGGGGTCGAAAAGTCTGCTATTGGTACGGACCTTCTCATCAATATGGTGTCGGAAGTCTCCTACTAAAGATTCCATTAAACGAAGTCATAGAATAATCCAGAGAAGTCAACAGATTCCTGTGGCCTATTATACTACCATGTATAAACTGTTAAAATTTTCAAAAACATAACAGTTTGGAGAAAGAGGGATGTGGATTCAAAATCAGAAGAAAAAGTAAATACAAGTCACAGGTCAACAATAAAAATTTGACGTCAGAGACAATGTAGAAAATGTACAAAGCCAGAAATATAAAACCTTATGCACACTCCGTGGAGATCATCTGAATATAGAGGAGCGTGACAATGAAGTCATAAATAATCTGAAAGAAATAATATGACGATTTCACCATTAGACATGTGTCAGAAGTTGAAGATGAAATCATTTAAGAATGGAGACAAGTCTAAAACATTAACAAGAAAGAAAACAATGACATTCCTTAAAATTTTCAATCGCAACAAAGTTGATTCCGTCCTGAAGAACATCATGTCCCAAAATAAACTGGACACCCTTCCATTAATGAATTACTTTATGCTGCTCTTACCTTAACGAAGAATTGAATAAAAAATATTCGTCAACCTGGTAAGAAAGAATTAAGAATGAAATCAATATTTCTCAGAACATCGAAATACTAAAAAGATTTAAGCAATGCTTGCAACTAAAACTAGAAATATAGAAATATTGAAAAAAAATTAAATGAATTACAAACATCGAAGTTCTGAAGCAATTAAGAAAATAAAATGAAAAATGCAACTCAAATGACGATCATAAAAGATAATCCAGATTTTCAAAGATAATTCCAAGGTTAAAACCAGCAGCAAAACCTTTACAGATCAATCGGAAATAACAAAATTAAGTGTGAAGAAGATCGTACATAGCAGGAAATACTTGAGTTTTCGAATCAAATCTGGGCAGATAAGAGAGAACGTAACTACAAAGACCAATGAATGAGCAAACAATAGCAAGACACTGAATATATAGAACAGTAAAATTGTGAATACATCAGACGAGAAGACGTCATGCATACTTTGAAAAAGTTCAGTAAATAAAAAGCAAGTGGAAAGCATAAAATTCCAAACTTTTGGTTTAATACCCGCAAAAGCTTGCACAAGAAACTAACGTTCATTTACAACATAAATATGAAGGAACCACAAGTGATCCCAGAGTGACTCATAAAAGATATATTTTTGCTCCATAATATTGATGAAACTAAAACCTCTAAGAATTTCAAGACTGTAACCTGACTTAAGATAATGTACAAAATTCTAACCTCTGTCACTCGTACGATTTCCTCTTTATCATAAGCATTTTCCATCAAGAAGAAAAATCTACAAATGGGGGTCAAATGGCTACAAATATCAACTCCTAATTAATAAATGACCTTTCATGATTGACATAATTGTTTCAAAAACTTGTCCATAGCCTGGATAGATCACAAAAGATTTTGACAGTATTTCTCATAGCTGGATATAAGAAAATTTGCAGACATTTTACCAATATCAGGAATTTCTTATCTCATATCATGAAGCTGTGGAAAAGAACAGTAATTCTAAACACTGATAATAAAGCTGTAAATTCTTGAGATGTTCTCATCAAATGATTAATCTTACAAGATGATTCAATATTTCCGCTTGTTGTTCTCTTTGTCACTGATTCCCCGAGAAGAAAACTCCTGAATAAAACAAACAGGCGAGTTAACATTTATGGAAAATGCTATGAACCATCTTCTCTGCATAGACAGCCTGAATCTTTTCGTGAAAGATATAATCAAATTCAAATGCTCCTTTATACAATTCAGTAAAGATATTAAAATAGACTTTAGGCTTGATAAATAGGCCACGCCTATATTTCCCAGGGGATAATATCAAGCATAGGCAGCATCATCCAAGATGAAATAAAAGAACTAGAATCTGTGAGGTTTTATAATTATTTAGGTGTTTTAGAAGTTGGGAATTAAACATTTATTAATTAGATAAAAATTACGAAAGGAGCCTCATCACAGAGTAAGGGCAATTTTAAAAACTGATCTGAATGCTAGGAAGAAAATGAAGCTAGAAGCTCATAACCCATGTTTGTAATCATATATAGCTTCTATATAAATAATTAGTCTCCGAGATAAAAAAAAAAAAATATGGTGCCAAAATACGAATGCTTCTCAAAATGCAAGTATTGTATGCAGAACCTAAAATCAGATACTGAGCGAAAGTTACTTCCAAGAAGAGAACGTGGTTGAGGATTAACTCAGCTTCAACTATCATTGAAAACTGCAACGATAGGTCGTTTTGCTTATTTGCAAAAGACAAACGACTACATGCTAAGACTCGTTCTGAAATAAAAGGGTACCTAAAACTGCATTCTGTGACAAATGAAAACATATATTCGGCAATATTTGTCTATATTTCTGGGATGAGGTATTATGTACACTATTTACATTATTCGGACTATTGTCCTCATTGTTGCCATATTTATCACAACGCTTCGGCCGTTGTAAGCTCCGGGCTTCTTCAGATGGTTGGAATGTCGAACTGAACAATTTATTTTGCTCACTGGGGTAGACTGTTCTAGTTCCACGTGCCATGTTTAATGGATGGCAGTTATCAGTTATCGCCTATTAATTCACCACAGTGGATAAAGACATTGGTTAGATCCAGTGACAGGACCCAAAGAGTTGTGAGTTCAATACCTGGTTAAGGCAGTGGAGAACTTGGAAAGGTGAATTAATAGGAGATAACTGATAACTAACATCCATTAGACATGGCACGTGGAACTAGAACAGCCTTCCCCAGCGGGCGAAATAAAGGGTTCATTTCGACATTCCGATCACCTGAAGAAGGCCGAAACGTACAACGGCCTAAACGTTGTGATAAATATGGCTACAAAGATGAGGACAATAGTCCGAATAATGTAAATAGTATATATTCGGCAATTGCAACAAAACTAACCTGAACCAGTAGAAAATTCGCCTCCAAATAAAAAAGCAAAACAAATTTAAAAAATGCCGCAAAAATAAATTGGACTTAAAAATACGAAGGAGAAAAATCTTCTGCTCATCATATTCCCGATTAGAACCACCAATCCTGATGTAAATCCTGATGTAAATCAAACACTTATTCATATGCAACTGTATGCAACTTGTCCCAAACGATAAACTAAAGGATTTATTATTACTGTAGAGGATCAATGCAGTTAAATACAAGAACTATCAATATAATGCGCTGAAACTTGATAATATCCCATCCTGTCGCCTTTGTGATGAATATTTGGAGACTTAAAAACACCATATCTGGGTGTGTCCAAAATGAGAAGGCTGTTCTGTATATACACTGGCTAATATGCCGTGCATCTAACCTCTTTCGAAAACAGAACTGGTGGGAACATGAGCAACCACGATTTGTATAAAATGCCGAGGTTACCATCCTATGGAATCTCAGCGTTCAGACTGATAAGGAAATATAATCAAATCGAGTAGACATAATTGGGAATAACATTTGTCTTCTAATAGTTGGTTCAACCTCAGCCGACAAAAACAAATCTTTGAAAACATTTGAGAATCTAGGTAAATACAAGAACCTCGAGTAGAATATGGCTTCTCAAGGCAACAACATTATCGGTTGTTATTGGAGATCTGCGAATTATATCAAAAAGAACCAACAAATATGTTGATTAAATTCTTGCCAGTCCTTAAATATGTGAATTTCTATCTGATTACATGCAACCTCAACTGCATACATCTTTTACATCTGCTTGTCTCTTGAACTCTTAAGTTGGGCGCAACGTGTACTATACAAATCAAAGACAAATAATAATAATAATAATAATAATAATAATAATAATAATAATAATATAACCATAGACATAGCAAGGTAGCGACATATGTGCACTGAAAGATATGCAAGAGGCACAAAATCTAAACCACTGAGACATGGTGTGAACATCAACCAGACAGAGTTACCCAAAATAACGATGTTCCAATTCAAAATGACAGGAAAATAAAAGCCAACAGACCTGATATTATCATAAAAGACAAGAAATTCAGGAATTGTTTGCTTATTGACCATCTGAGAGAATCACCTCTATGCAAATTGTTCAAATACAAGGACCTGAAGATCGAGATGTGGAGAATGAAGACTGAGACTGTACGAATAGTAATCGGAGCACTGGGCAGCGTGAGAAAAGGAATGGACATTTTTACTAACAGTGTTCCAGGTAGGATCAACATACAAGTGGCCCAGAAGATCGCCTTACTAGGAATATCCTATATATTAAGAAAAGTGCTATCAATTAAATGACAATTCTCCTATAGGGCCTAATGACCATTGTTTGGACCCGGCTCTATAGGATACAAGGCAGGAAACATAACATACACAAATAATAATAATAATAATAATAATAATAATAATAAGAGATTTATCTATGAAAAGCGTTTGTGATCTTAGGTTTGTTTGTTTTTTAACAAAAAATGGTGGAAAATGTTTAATTTTAGGTTTCTAGTTCGGACCCAGAAGGAAATGTGTAGACAAAAGAAATTCAAGGAAATAATTATTTATATAAATTAATATATATTTGTAGGTATTGGTAAATATACATATATGTTTTTATACTGTTAGCTCAGGGTAAAGAGTTACTGATCGAGTTTTTTTGAAAGGCAGGGGGTAAAGAGGAAATAAGAAGTGAATATCATGAAGACATTTAGGATAGACGTCGATTGACCCTGGAATAGGAAAAGACTAAGATTGTAGTTGTCAGAGAGAACATATTCGTGATAGTTTGTTCCATGGTTCTGAGGATGAAGCTGTCTGAATGTAATTTGTTTCTTATCAAAGAACGAGAATAACCCACCACCGTGAATAAGATATGGCAGGTGCTCGATGGGAAGGTCTGAACTTGAGGAACTATGGAGCGTAACTCGTCTGAACATCGAACATATAAATAGCTATAGGGTGGAGAATAATTCATCACCAACAAGGCCGCGTAAACGCTTTTGAATTCTGGTAAGGCTGGACAGCCAGGAAGGAGTAGCATCAGCCTAGATATGGCAGCAATACTCCGTTCTTAGTCTGATCTGATTTTTATAAAGATAGAGCATGTCAGTAGTAGTCTAGTATTTTCTGGGGCGATTTAAGTAAAAAAAAAAATATCTATTTGCCACTATGTACATGTCATGATGGGTCCTCATTTAGAAGGTCTGAACTCGTGGAACTAAATAATGTAACTCTGCTAAATACCTGCCATAGTAATAGTGATAGTGTGTCAGGAAATTTCTTCTCTGTGGTGTGATAGTTGCAGTGTGGAAAAGGATGCAACACCCACAAGGCCGCGTGCATCGCTTTTTAATATAATCATTGCATACATACATACATGTATACATACATATACTTGCATCTAAATAAATGCATGTGTGTATTTGTCTATATATATATTATGGAGATTAGTGAGTGGATATTTCGTTGGAGAAGCGTATTCATCCTTAAATCCAGTTATCGCGTCAAAGGAATTTTAGAAAACCAGCTGTGTTCAGGAACATCATCTGAAGTTAACTTATCCGACGTAAATTTGATTTTCACAAAAGCGAACACAAAAAAATCTCTTGTGGTGAAATCTATTTAACATGTTCCTCTTTTTTTTTAAGTGAGAAGTTTTGTTTAATTTCTTCGACAAACACCGGACAAAAAAGAAAGATTTGCATTTATCTTGGCGTAAATTGTTGCTACTTTTGTTGATTAATGCCTCCACTTAATCTTTGTAGGCTCGTTTTACTAACAAAATAATAAATAATTTAAAAATAAATCTATAAGATGAATGAGAGACTAGCAATTTATTTTCTGGACGGCAATTCTATATTTAAACATTTTTCGGAGAAACGAAGATGTCTCCGTTCAAATAACAAAAGCTACTTTGACTTCACATTAAAAAGTGTCTTGTGTAAACCACGCGTTTTCTGTACTACGTAATCTCTCTGTCGTTGATAAGATTCATTTAGCCTTTGATTACGTTTTGCAATTTTTACTTCACTTGACATACAGACTGATTAATTTCATTTTATTCCTGGTTGTTTTTGTTCTTTTGTTAAAAACTGGAAGAAATTTATACGTTTTATGTTTAATAGCTGTCAGTCGATTAGATATCTAAGGCTTCAGACAAATGTTATATGGGAATTCGGGTTGATATACTTTGATTACATTCAACAGATTTTCGAATGTACCTTTTATTTTTTTGTTCCCGTTTAATTGTTGCCAAGATTTCTTTTTACAATAAAAACACAGCGGGGAAAAATGTTCAAACATATAGGCACGTACGGATATCACACATTGAGATTCCTTAATATATATATATATATATATATATATATATATATATATATAAAAAAACATTAAAGTCAGTACTGAAAGGCAACAGACTGTTTCATGCTAAACGCAGTCATCAAGCCTGATGATTTCGTTTGGCATGAAACAGTCTGTCGCCTCTGAGTGTTGACTTCAATGTTCACTTTTATATTTACATACGCTCTATCTCTGATATTGAGCACTTTATGCTTAAATATAGCATAACTTCAAACTATATTTCTTCATTATATATATACATTCATATCTACATGTATGTATATTTATGCAGCATACCTTCATTCAAATATGTTTCGTTGAATAATATAGACATAGTATGTCAACTTATTTTTATAATGTCCCTTTCTAGTTTTCTAATCAGTTTCTTAAAATTCATCAAGGAAAACACCGTAGTTATTTCTACATGGGAAGTGCGCATGTGTGTGTGTACGACTTTTATCGCCTACTTCTTTCTGTTGATGATATATTTGGTGTAACCACAAATAATAGCTAGAACTAATTTTCAAATAATAATGATCGTTTTTCCTTTAAGAACGACGAAAATCTGTCAGTTTATTGACACAATATAAATGCAAAATTTGCTCCCACCTACTTTGCTAAAACACATTCTAAGTAAAAAGTACACAATGATCAATGTCTTCAAATTTGGTTTGTTTTATTTTTCATGACTCATAACGTTGGAATAAAAATAGTAGGCATTTTATGGAAATATAGATAAAGAAACATTGCAATGTTATTACAACACATGCCACTTGACATGAAATCAAAAAGAAAATGCTATAATATTCTTATTTTTCTTATTCTTATTTATTATAGTATTTGAAGCTTGTATTTTTATGTAGAATCCCTTTAAATATTAATCGATCCATTTTATGCTTATTGCTTTGCCAACAGATGAGAAAATCCCACCATCTGGCGGTCTCTAAAATTATTTCATATTTGTTTTCTTATTTGATTTCGCCCAAAGTAGCGTCATTATTTTTATTTGATCCTGTTTTATTGAGAATATAAATCGAACGTATCAGTAGAGAAAATACAGTCGTGTTTGTCAACTTTAGTACATCAGATGTTTTTATTGTATTTATTTCTGTGTGTGTAAAAAGTAAACGTCAGCAGAAGATGAAAATCTTTGCATCAATAATTTGATAAATACGTTGACATGTGAATAGAGTTTTTAAATCTATTATCTGTCTTTAAATGTGGTATGATTTTAAACTAATTTAGGGAAGGAAAAAGTTGTTGTTTTTTTTTTTCAGAAAAAGATAAAATTTCTTCAAAAATAAATTGTTTCTTTAAAGATGAGCGGCCAACAATTCTTGTTAATTTGTTTTACTTGTACATCTTACTTTTTTTAATTCAGTTGCTTTTTATCAAAACTACTCTGACTGTCGTTCTCCTGCCAGGTACAAACAACACAGTTGCGAATTAAACCGAAAAGCTGAAGGCAAGATTCGTACTGGCAGCCTTTTCCTCCAAAAGCCTAACTGTCCCGGTCAGCTGAACTACCATTTAGATTACGGAGACTGTCATTTACAAAAGATGTATTTGAATGTGTTAATTCTCATTCTTTATTTTTCACTAATACCTGATAACTGGTCATATTTGTTTTTAATCTTTACATACAGCGTTACTATTTGAAGGATATTCTCTGAAATTTATTATAAAATGAAATTATTACTAATTAAAAATAACTGACAATGCTTATTCTGATAGTAAATAAATCGAGCAGAAAATTAATAAAAAAATTGGATCAAACCCAATGATCGTTTTATTAAGCTGATCAATTATAGCAGAATGCTTTCATTGATCTTATTATAATTAAATGTTTATTTATTTTACATGAGTATTTTTGGCTTCTTATAGACAGTATGGATGTGCTGATAGTGTAATTGTTAGCGGCTCGGAACCAGAAATCGGCGAGGTGAGTTCGAATCTGGTCGAGTCCGTTACGTTCACTTTCGTGGAAAAAAGTATGGGAAAGGTATGAATGCAACACTTCTCCCCTAAATATGCGTTAAATACCTGGGCAAACTAGGATACGTAGGTGTGGTTGGCAAACAATGTAAGAGAAGATGTCTGAATTCAAGCTCAGCCACCTGAATCTGTAGAAAAATGCTTACACATGGGATTCTGATATTATGCCTGTAAAATGAAAAAACAATCAATTTCAATAATTATCGATAATACCTTATCGAGAATGTCTATGATACCAACAGGCTTGAGAAGGATGGCAATTTGGGGGAGGGGTATATAGATATGAACAAAGGAAAGAAGTTTGTCATGCAATATTCGCGTCTTTTTAAAGTTTTGATCGTTGTCACCAAAAAGGAAAATAAAGAACAATAATTGTGTTATTGAATTCAATAAGAAAAAGAAGAATGTCTGCGCTAATCTTCCAAATTGAAATGACCGTCTTGCTTTAAAAATCAACATGCCAAGTTATTTTATTTCAACTCGAACCCTGCCCTTCAGCACAAGTGGAAAATACACAACAACATTATCCAGCCATCAAACCATTTGAGTATACATTCTGATGAGTAGAAACTGATGACGAACCCACAAATCAGTTACAAACATATGTCAGTCGCAACGCTGGTTTACGGAGGCGAGAAGACAGAACTGTCAAAATATCTGTCAAGTCGTCTGCTGAGGAAAAGCACTTCAAGATAAAAGAGCATGTCGCAAAGGAGAAAGATAAAAACTGCATTTCTGACAAAATGTTTTTCCTGAAAAAGCAAAAAAATGTTTATCTCCTGTCACACCCACCGCACCGATTCTACGTTGAAAACAAAATTGAAATTTTATCTAAAACACCGACGCAACTGTAAAGGAGGAATATCAGAATTCTTGTGCGAAAAGAGAATCACTGTTTCGCGTCACTCACCATTTTCATTAGGAAGAAGAGCAAGGGAAACATTGTTTAAAATCATAATGATATCAATTATAGATCAAATGGTAATTTTCTAAGCGCAGTTTAGATGCAACACAAGGCCTTAAAGTATGGGGCACCCAGTGAGGATCTAACTCACTACTTAGTTGTAATAGTTCTAAGGAGACAAACTAGCTAGCCATTACACCACGTCGAGCTACTCAATGACAGACAAATGATTGATATGACAAAATTGTAAAAATTCCATTACCAGCCAATAAAATCAGAAAGAGATATGTGCTTAAATAAAAATAAAAATCACTGAATGAAAATTTCCAAAATATTTTATTTAGTTTTTCTTTAACATTCAATCAAAAGTTTATTATTTTGTAGCCAATCATATTTTTCCTAATGCTCCTGAAATCTTTCAACGAAAAGAATGTATTCAGGGGTCGGCAACGTTTTGCTGACTTAGGGTTTTAATATCACACAGCGTGCCAACAGCATATACGTATTTTTATACGTCAAGGTCAATATACCTGTTCTGCAATATATTTTATATAGTAATATATACAACAATATGTAAACTGCATTAATAAAAATAAACTGTTTTTAAAAGTTTTTTTTCAGTTTTTATGATTAATCGAAGTGTGAGCAGTTTTGAAACAGTTTGGCCTTGTAGTAGAAATTTCGGACTTCGTGATGACATTTGCGGCTGCATGCCATTTGAAATTGCTTGGCGTGTCACGTGTGGCACGCGTGCCGTAGTTGCCGACCCCTGTATTACATAATCAATTAACGTCTAGATATATATATCTTCTCTAGTGGGAAAATCCATACACTAGGTGAAATGTAGATTTTAAGAAAAACAAAAAACTCATCAACCGAAGCATTGTAATAAAAAGAAAAAGGATGAGGCTATTAGTGTCATTCTGGAAAAATATGATATATAAATCCAGATATCAGAGAAATAGAGATTAATTAAATGTTCAACAGAATTTACTGAGTTGTTATCCAGTTGTTAGAATGCTTTAAGAAATTCTACCTTCTATAGGTTAATGATATATCCTATCTTTAGAAATCACAGAGCAGTTATTCGATCTTCCATGTGATAGAGATATTCTGTCTACTCGATAGAAATCACTATGAACTTCTTTGATCGTCTTAAATTGAACCCTGTATCCAGTTGTTTGAATGTACTGAGAGTTTTTTGAACTTCCAGTGTAAAATGACATATCGGATCGTCTGACTATAAGGAAACTATTCCATGTGAAAGCTGTGTATGCGGGGGTTTAAATTAGTTCAATTCCTCTATTTATTCTCGATCTAGTTGCTAGTATTCGGTAAGAGTTTTTCTTATTCTCTTCAGATGCAATCTGTATCCAGTCGTTAGAGTTCACTGAGTGATTCTTCGATTAAAGAGTCTTTGATTTTTGTCAGGTGAACTCATTATATGATCGTTTAGATTTTACTGAGAACTTTTACTGAGAAATATTCCTTTGTTGAATGCTGCATACTCACGTTCGCTAAGCGCTTCAGCGATCTTTCTCAACTGAATGCTCGTTAGAATTCAATGTGACATTCATAGACCTTTCTCAGATAAAGGCTGTACAAACTTATTAGAAGTTGCTAAAAGCTTCTTCAAACTTCAGCGCTTCCATATTCTATCCGCTCATTAGAATTCACTGCGTAATTTTCTTTCTGTTTTATTTTTACTATAAATTTAAAGACGAAACAGAAAAATACATTTCCTAAATCATAGCAAATATACCAATAAATCTATTTTCCCAGCAGTGTTATCAATCTAAATTCTAATTCTTGACTGCTCTTTACTTTTCTCTGCACGTACAAGATCGTAATACCCAGTCATGCGATTCTACTGTGTTTGTATTCTAATTGTAATTTTCAAAGTCGGAAGAGAAAGAAAATCCCTAACTACTAAATAGAATTTTCACCTTCCCAAGCGCGATGAATGTAGCAAGCAAAACGTTGTGTTAAAAGAAAAAACACTTATGGGTAACTTTTGTATAATATACAATTTTCTATGAAACCGACAAACAGAAGTCAAAGTGTACATTAATTTGAACCAATAAAAAGACAAAATTCTGAAACATGTGTAATATATTGAAAATATTTAAATATACAAAAAAGCCTGTCTCTTCAAAACGGAATTTTTGAATTAAAGTGCAGCTGCTTCTATTTCTAATTTTGTTGAATGAGAGATCGTAGAATATAGCATCTTCAAAGGCAGGTGTTGATTGAGCAATTCTTATTATTAGCTGATCTGACCAGAACGAAAGAGATGGGAAGGCTGGTAAAAGTTAACGGGAAGAACAAAGAGAGGTCGGTCGAAATAGATAGAGAATAAATATCCTCGAGAGAAAAAGGGTAACGGCCAGAAGAGAGACACAGAACTCGAGCTAAATTAAACATTGAAATTCTTCGTTTATTCACAAACCTCTTGGTTGTATATATTTGCCGGTAATTGAAAGCCGTGGGGAGGATGGACAATCAGAATTAAAGAAAAGGTTAAAGAAAGGATAGATGTGGGCATGCAAATGAAAGAGAAACGTGTTTATTTAAAGCCGTCTTTGATTTTTTTTTTTTTTTTGCAATTAGTGAACAGCTGGTCAGTTGACAGGATACGTTTGGTAAAACTTGTTTTGGCCTCAATATTAAACCGGTCTTAGCTTTTAATCATAAACGCTGACAAATACCAACGGACTTGCTTTTATAATAAAACGATTTCTGAGCACACAAACAAAAACGCACAAACGTGTATATATATATATATATATATATATATATATATATATATATATATATTATGTATTTAGGCAGCAATCCTACTTTTATGCAAGCTTCATTGAATATGGCAGACAAGTTTTTATATAATTTCTCATATGATCTCATAATTTTTTTCTTCTCAGTAGATAAATTATACAAAAATACTCACGGAGACCTACCGGACCTTATTCGCAACATACTTGTTGATAATACGAACATAATAGCATCGTCTACATGTAAAAAAAAGGCTAAAAATAATGGAAGCCTTATTAATAAAAACAACACTCAGTAATAATATTAACTATAAGCATAGATACATATGTTGACTATGTTTTGAAAATAAAACATTCTATAATGCTAAATACATACATACAAATATCCATTTCAAGTTAACAGTAACTATAATTAATCCTTTAAAAAATCCTTGAAAGTGGCTAAATTTATAGCCGAAAATTTGGACAGATTTTGTATAATTTATGTACGGAAAAGAAAAAAATATAAGATCATATGAGAAATTATATAAAAAAAATGAATCAAAACACTGTCTGGAAGATATATATATATATATATATATATATATATATATATATATATATATTGAAGATTGCGTTGTGCATGAAACACTGAGTCGTGCTACAGGTGAGAAATAATATATATATATATATATATATATATATAGAGAGAGAGAGAGAGGGAGAGAGAAAGAAAGGAAGGGGGAGAGAGACAGCGAGAGAGATCCTGTCGAAAGTCTGAATAAATCGTGTATTTCTCTTTTTTTAAAATGAAATATTAAATTTGAAGCGATATAGAAAAGTGTATATTTGGAAATGTCAAAGTAAATTTGGCGATAATCAATTTAAAAATTATCCCTTCATGTGAGGGAACTATGGGTTCTTGTCAATAACATCAACCAATTACTCGGACGTAAAGCAGCTATGGTATAACCTACTGTTCAACTGAAAAATCAGGCACGGTGGATATGTTGTAGAAATTGCTACTCTAGGTAGCGAGAGGATGCTAAAGTGATCTCTAATTTTCAAAATACGTTCTTTCTTTTTGGCATACAAGGAACTTTTTCATTTATCTTTACCAAGAATTTAAATTCCTTGATTGTGTTTTAAAAATATCAGAAAATAATGTAAATCTCAAATTCATCTTTGTTGCTGATTCTCTCTTTTCTTTCGTTTACTTCTCAGCATCACTGCCTCAGCAGACAATCTTCAGTTATTAACAGTTGCTTTGATAAAACAGTTTTAGCATTATTTTTCACAAGAAAAAGCATTCATTTTGTCTTTTTCGACAAATTTTTACAACACAGCACTTGTCAAAATCAAGCAGATTTCACATTTAGAAAAAATAAATCCAGGTTTTTTGTTTACTTCATAACGCCTAAACAAATGTTATGTATGATACGAAACAATTTTATTTTAATACGTGGAAGTAGAACTTTCGTCTTCCCTCAAACAAATGTAAATCCCCTTAATTAAAATAATTAGAAAACGTTTTACAGATCAATAATAAGGGAATCATTAGTACAAAACCGAATTAGCCATTGATCTTACTGAGGTTTTTATAATGTCCTTTGGGGCGATGAATTCGTCATTAAAAAGCATTATTCTTCATGAAGTTTGTTCCCACTATTTCAAATAACGGTTGGTAGATCGCTACAAGATAGCATCTCATCGTAGGACATTTCTTCTGAAATCGGTATTAGAAATTTTCACTTGGATTAAAATCCAAGCTGATTTTCGTAATGTCTCTGATATATTTTTGCTTTTTGGTAAGATGCATTACAATGTGGGAAAAATATTGGATTGCGGCAGGGATACGTTCCACAGAATAATTAGTGGCAATTGTGTCTTCATCTAAGCTACTCTCTTAACATTATGTGGGAAGTATTTATGCCGTACCTTGTATATTCGCTATCGATGAAAAGTGTGTAAATTTCAATGTTCAACCGATTCATTGATACTTGAGATAAAGATTTCCGTTTCTTCTCGAGTTTAAATGAAAACCAGTATATTTATAAACTTTCATATTGTTTATAATTGAACCAAATGAAAGACACAGCTAAATGGGTTAGGGTTAGAGTTAAGATCTAGCTGTAATGGATTTTCTTCTCGAAACAGTTTTATAATCCTTCTTATTGTTTCTCGTGTTGGACTCATATTTTTTTTTCCCTTTCGATGAGGCAAATCCAGCGGCGTAGTTAATGTTTAACAGCAAGTACGCATATTTAAAACTACCCGAAGATTTGTTTTGTAAATGCACTTTACAAATTTATTCTGTAAATTTGCTGCAAATTGAATGACTCCTTCCTCTGCTTCATCTGAAAACCAATGATATTTATCTAAATAATCTATTTATCTAAATATTAATCTAAATATTCTAATCAAATACTCAGCTATTAACATTTTTATCTTATCAGTAATGTGTTCATTAGCTGTAAAGTAAGTTTTTTTTCGAAGGAATATCATGTGTGTTGACTCCATAAGTATACGCAAAGATCATTTATTGATTTTTTTTTTACTTGACTAATATTTAAAGGAATTAATTTTGTATTAGTCATCTTGAATGTTTAAAATGATAGATTCAAGATTAAATAATTTTAATGGCGCCACCGTGTACTTTCCTAACGTTACCCATGTCAGTTCGTTTTTCCTCCAAGTACTCTAGCCGAATGAAATTAAGAGTTTATTCAAAACGAAGGAAAAGGCCATAAATTCACATCAGAATTAGAATTCTTTTGCATATCAGTTGTTCTGACTTCTCCTAATACAGAGATAGACACAAACATAAAAGATATATATATATATATATATATATATATATATATATATATATATATATATATATATATATATCAGGGTCAGTGGTGCATTGTGGTAGTCTATTTTGGCGGTTATTTTACCGGAAGTCATTTATTTGTTTATTTATTTATTTGGGTTAAATTATTTTGCATGTTTTTAGTTATTTTTTATTTTTATTTATAATCTTATATATTTATTTATTTTTATTTTTATTTTAATCGGTGTTATTATTACCGCAGTAAAAATTTGTTTATATCGCTTATTTGATAGTTTTGGTTTGGTTTGGGAACATAAAGCTATTTATTCAATTTTGGGGCTGATTGTTGCAGTTTTTCTAACTATTATTTTGACGGGAACAGTTTTTAATTTGTTTATTACTTCATGTATTTATTTGGATTGATTATCTTTATTTGTTTTTCCTAACTGTTAGTTTATCGGGATCAGTTTGTTAGTTTATTTATTTATTTTGAATGAATTTAGGGCAATTTATTTTACTTGTTATTATTTATTTGTTATGCGGTATATTTTCACTTTTCGGTTTTCAATTTTTAAGTAACGTAGTATTTTTTTTATCATTATATAACAGTTATAGCTATTTTTTCGTCCGATTTTTGGTTCGATTTTTAAGTCAAATATTTTAGTCATAATGTTTTTTTAATTTCTTTATTATTTACTTTATTTATTTCGGTTCATTGATTTTGTTTCTTTTTTATTCTAATTTTAATAAAAATAAAAAATAAAAGATAAAAATAAATAAAAACAAGCAAAATAATTTAACCCAACTAAATAAATAAACAAATAAATGACTTCCGGTAAAATAACGGCCAAAATAGACTACCCACAATGCACCACTGACCCGTATATATAAATAGCCGAGAAAAATAATAGCACTCGTAGCCTGACGATTTCATCTAGCATGAAACAGACTGTCGCCTCTAAGTGATGACTTCTATATTCACTTTTATATTTACACACGCTCTATCTCTGATATTGAGCACTTTATCCCATAAATATAGCACATCTTAAGACTATATTTCTTCATATATATATATATATATATATATATATATATATATATATATATATATAAGCTACAGGCACCTTAAAATGAGATATTTGTATTTCTAAAGTAAACAATAAAATTTCAATAACTGCAAATTTGGATTTGTCTGTCCGCAAAACATTTTGCTAAATTTTGAATAGTTTTATGTGAAAAATTATATTTTGTTTTCTCCACTAAACCATCAGTAGCAACATTTGCAACTAACTTAAATATTGATACAGGTTCTAAATCTTAATTTATCACTGATTAATGTTGTAAACAAAATTTATGTAACTGTCACCGTTTGAAGAAAAAAAATAATTGTGCCATTTTGTCAGTATTTTCATAGTTTTTTTTTTTTAATTTTTGAAGTAATTTACACAAACTGCCAAAATCAAAACAACTAAGTAGAAAAATTGTTCAAAGTAGGCCACTATTAAAGACAAATTGCCAAGAATTTAAAGATTTGGGTGCAATATTCGTTACAAAATTAGAAACTGGCGCAGATTGGCGTGATAAAAAAGAACGAGCACAAAAATGCTGCTGCTGAAGATAAGCACTTGATTATTGAGATGAAAAGAAATAGAAGAAAAACTGCTCTAGAGTTGAAAGATTGGGCTTAATTCCTCTCGACAGCAGTGTCGGAGATCATAGGGTGCATAGTCATCAAGAAGCTCCTATTACGAATAGGGAATAAACAGAAAAGACTGTTATGGGCAAAATAACATGAAAACTGGATATTAAAAGAGTTGTCAAATATATTGTGGACAGATGAGTCCAAATTTTAACTTTTTTGTAGTAAGAAAAGAGTGTATATGAGAAGAAAATCAGGAGAAAAAGTGAATGATGATTATGTGGTTCCAAGAGTTAAGCATGGTAGTGGCTCTGTTATGGTGTGAGGGTGTTTTCGGTGAGGGATGGATAGAGATTTTGATTCAGGTCAAGGGAATCATGAAAAAAGAAGAATATCATTCGATTCTGCAACGAAATACTATACCACCTACTTCACATATAACTGGAAAAAATTCAACATTCCACAAGACATCTCCAAAACACTCTTCTAAATTATATCAAAAATAGAAAAACATTTTGGGAATTATTACTTAGAGGCCTCAATCACCTAATCTCTCTCTCCAATTGAATTAGTGTGGGATGAATCGAATAGGAGAGAATACTCAAAGAGTGCGGGTGAGCTTTTTCAGTGCTTGAAGAATGCTTGGGAAGATCTGCATTTACCATTTTTCAAAAATTGTTGGAAAGGATGCCAAGAATGTGTAAAAAAATAATTAAACAGGTGGTGGATTTATTATTGAAAAAATATGATGCAATTTTTTTTAAGTAAATCAATGTAGTTACTGAAACCTTATCTTTTGCTTTAAAAGTACAAAGATATACATATCTCATATTAAAAGAAATGTAAGGTGGCCCCAAACTTTTTGGATGCATTATACATATATATATATATGTGTGTGTGTGTGTGTGTGTGTGTGTGTGTGATCACGACACGCTACACGTACACAAATCCACGCAGACGGTCCATGCGAGCTAACGCACATCCGCAGAGAGGTTCGCATGTCCGAACGCGCACCAACACACAGACAAACACAAAAATACAGAAAAAACTTACACCAATGTTAAATGTACATGAAAGGAAAAATTGCTGATATCACACTGAAGAGTGGACGGACTGGTCTGCCTACAAAACTGTGGAGTCGGCGTGCTGAAGATAACATAAATCAGCTAAGTGAAAACATTTACTCACATTAATTATATATATATATATATATATATATATATATATATATATATATATATATATATATATAAAAGTAAAATTATTACATTCACATATACTCTGTCCAGGATATTGAGCCCATTTGCCCTATACATAGAGAATACCTTAAAAGTATATTTTATGTACAAGATTATATATAATGGCCCGCTATTCTCAGCTGCAATCCCTATCGCAGACACCTACTCAGGCATTTTTGTGTTTGTTCAAATCACACAGAGTCTGTTATTTATGCGGCAATTATTCTGAACAGGCCGAGGTCCCAATTTGCAGGAGAGACTGCATAAACTGTCAGGATAGTTGCATGACACTTCGTGCTAACACAACCATCGATGACCTCCAGTCTAAACAATTTCACCAGTGGACAGATAATATAAAAAAATCACAATCTTGACAATTTGATTACGTTTGAACCACAACTCCATCGTTAGAAATCCAACGATCTAACCACTCGCCAACGTAATTTAATTTTTAATAAAAAATATCTCGTTATCGTAATGTTGGCGTAGTTATATATTATACTGTGATTATCGTTTTTAATTATTTAAAAATATACTTTGCATTAAAAAAACCTGAGTTTTATATATATATATATATATATATATATATATATTATATATATATATATATATATATATATATATATATATATATATATATATATATATATGTGTGTGTGTGTGTGTGTGTGTGTGTGTGTGTGTATTTGTGTGTAAAAAACGAAAATATTTTAGAGTTGTAAATATTAATTTTTATATTAAGCATAAAGGGAAATTACTTGATCTATTTAAAAAGACATAATTTACATTAAAAATGAATCTGTTTCATCGTATTTAAGCAGATACTTATTTTTATGCCTTCAAGTAACCATCAATTCATTTCTCTTGTTAATAAGCTAGGATTATTTAAGCATTTTAAGATAAATAATTTTTCAACAGGACATAATTTATATATAATAATAATAGACTCTCCCGTCGGTTTCGACGTATGAGGATCTGACAGTTGATTCAGTTATGAAATTTTGTGCGATAATCTTGAGTGGCATTTAAGACTCGCTAGTGATTTACAAAGGAGGCCACATATAGAGCAAGAGCCAGGGTTGTGAGATGAGATCACTGTTAGATTGGCTGACCTTTTAGTTCTTGCTCTCGCAGATTGAAAATTGCTGAGTCCACTAAAACACGTTGATCTCCATTCTACCCGCTCCAAGGCTAAGCGCTCAAGGGTTTTATGTGGTATATTAACTGCTGACAAGTTGCTTTTCAGCTTGTCTTTGTATCTTAGCCATGGGCGTCCTACATTCCTGTAGCCCTGATCTATCTGGCTGTACATTAGGATCTTGGGTATCCTGTCATCAGACATTCTTAAGACATGACCAGTCCACCGTAACTGAGACTGTATGATAAAAGTCTCGATTCCTCCAATATTACACCTGTTAAACAGGTTTACGTTAGATGTCCTATCTTGAAGTTTAACTCCACAGATTGCACACAGACAGCTTTTATGGAAAACATCTAGCTGGCGTATATGGAACATGTATGGAGTCCACGACTCTGAGCCATACAAAAGGATGGCAAGTACAACAGCTCTGTAAACCCGAATTTTCGTATCCAGTCGAATACCCCTCTCATCCCATAAGCGATGGCGAAGTTTGCCGAAACCACTGGTAGTCTTAGCAATCCGATGCATGATTTCATCATCTAAAGTTCCACTGTAATTGATTTTGCTACCAAAATAGGTGAAAGAGTTTACATAATTCAGGGGTTTGTCTTCTACTTTCAATGGTCTCTCTGGAAATTTGTAGACTGGTGGTTTATATTTCTCACCACGCAATTATTTCGGAGTTGGACGAGGTTGGTACACAGACCAAATCCTTTATATATATATATATATATATATATATATATATATATATTACAAGAAGGATATATATATGGAGGGTGTATGTGTGTGTCCTTCCTGTACTTTATATGAATTATAGGCTTCTCAATTATTTCTATCTATACTTTGTCTCTCATCTTATTTTCCTTTGTTTTTTTTATTGTATTTATTTTCTTTTCCGCTATATCCAGTTTGCTTGGTAAATTTACTAAATTCCAGTCGGAATCTGCTGATAATGTTTTGAATAAACATTGAAATATCAAGAGACTAAAATGAATTGCCTTTCTTACTGATCAGATATCGTTTAGAAGTTTGAAGAGAATTTGTATGTTTTTCGTAATTTGATAGATATTTTACACCATACTCGCACACGCACACACACAAACACACACACACAAACACAAGCACGGATTGAAATACATATACAGACGATTACAAATTTACCTTTAAATGAATTGTCGTTATTGGTAAAAATTAATAATCCCCCCCCACTGTTCTTCTAAAAGGGGAGAGTCAAGTTCAATGAACGATGCCTGAGATATCCGAAAAATGAAGTTCCGATGGACCTTAATCAATTTTTGTTACCGTCTGTGGGGATTACATTCATAGCCGCCTTTCTGTCATATCTTTTACCCACATAGGAGGTTATGTAAATGCCCTAACCCTACCAATGACTTTCTTTTCTCTCACGACTAATCGTATTCAGAAGATAACATTGGATGTGAGCAAAAATTGTCGCCTTCGTCTCCTAAACAGCCAAGAGTTTCATGTGCGAATTTCAATGATTTAAGAAGAAAAGAAGTAGGACTTTTGATTCACAAAATCCAGTTTCAAATCTCCACAACAGATTGTGCTTGCTGATTTTGATTCACAAAATCCAGTTTCAAATCTCCACAACAGATTGTGCTTGCTGATTTTGATTGGAAAATAACCCGACTTACACAGAAAACTCTCAAATCCTAAAAATAGTAACATTTACAGTTCCTTACGGACACAATGGATATTTTATTTGCCGCAAATGTTTGCTTTCTATGCGTTTTATGTTTACTGCATTGGACCTAATTGAAATTTCTGTTTACGAGGGGGGAATGTGTTGACGTGTATTATACGTCTATAGATTAGATCTAAATTACTAAGTGTTTTTAAAGAAGTTTGTAACGTTTTTACTAAAAATTAAAACGAAAATGATTTTTTATTATGTTCTGGCTTTTGCGATTTAAAAAATAAAAGATGCCGCTAAGAATATTTGCACACAATAACAATTTAGCTGTTGCCTGTAAGATATCGCCGACTTTTATTATTCTAGATGAACACATTTTCTTCTATATGTTTAATGCTATTGTTATTTATAAACATAGGCCACTAAGTTAGAATCAAATTAACTACGATTAGTCAGATGAGCTACGATTAGAATCGAATTAACTACGATTAGTCAGATGAGCTCGTTAACCGTTACCCCACACTAGTGTGGGGTAACGGTTAACGAGCTCATCTATATTACCTTGACATCTAATAGACTGAATGTGAATTCATCGAATAATTTACATTGATAAGGTACCTGTTATAAACTTGGGTTTTCTTCTTCTATGCCGTGTGCCTTCAGGACGTCGACCCATCATAATTTCCTCTCCTTTGTAGCGCTAAATAATGTTTGGCTTCTTACTTATCCCCCCGTCCCTGTTCGATCGAAACTGTAACCGGAGCTTTTGTATCCCCCCATTACTTCTCTCCCCCTACTTTTCCCACTTCTCTTCCTCCACTTCTCTCCCCCACCAGTCTCCCCCACTTCTCCCTGTTTTATAATAGCCCGACTGAGATTCCATCAATAAAACATTTATTAGTCTGATCTCGGATCTAAACACGTGACTAATATATATTTTTTTCTAATTTTAAGTCACTTATCAAATATTATTATTCTATTTCTTTACTTTATTCAAACATAAAGCTTGTTTTGTATGTTCCGATATATAATTTACTTGGTGGAAAAGACGATACAGTAAAATTCAGTGTATTGTTCGTTATCTTATACTAAACCATTGTGACCTACTGGTGACTACCGATCGTATAGAGATTTATGCAACTCAAGTGACTCAGAAGGAAATTTTCTAAAAACCAAAAAATAAAATATATTTGACCTTGACTGTTACCAGATTTATTTTATCATTTGCGTCGCCTTCATTAGGCTGACGAGAAAATGTTGAGCTTACGATGCACTACAACTGGTGATTAATAACAGTTTTTAATTGAATTATAATTATTTATCACGTAACGACATTCTTAGATTAAAGACATAAAACTACCGAGCTGGTATCGCGCAAGACCCGCTTATTTACATTTAGTATTAAATTTAAGCAAGATATTAGTCGTACTTGTACATCTGAATAAAAATGGGTCTTCACTCTTCACGTACATCAACTTCGCATATCAGAACGGGGAGATATTTTAGCTATATTCTCAGAAAAGTGTGAGTTTTAAATATCATATAATATCATCATCTATCTGCTAAATAAAATATTCATTAAAAATTAATCATTTACTAGTGGATTACATTTAATATTAATTTTATTAAACATCAATCTATTAAAATAATTTGTTGTAGTTTTTTCTTAATTGTTAGCTAATTTTCTTTTAATATCATTATCCGGGTTTTTCACAACTTCTCATGCTATGAATTCCGGAAAAAAATATTAGGGTGGCATGTTAGTCTATTATATTTTCTCTCAATCTCTGTGTGTGTTTCGGGCTTCTTCTCTTATATGTCACATCCGGTAATTTCAAGTATCAACCAGAACACGGTCTAGTTTTGTTAGAATATTACAAATGTATTTGATCTTCGATGAGTACCCCAAACTTTTTTGAGATGTTTATATTCTGATCGGAAATAAGTAAAACACATCAAGTGTTTCCCGTGAGTTAATTGTTAGCGAGCTTAATCAGAGACGCTATAACTGCTACTTGGTAAATTCGATTTTTAATGGTTCCTTCACCCGAGTAACTTTGTATTTGGTTCAGTTTATCTTCATCTAATTCACTAGTACAGACTTTATAGAATTGCAAAAACAGAAAAGGGTATTATTAATCAAGCATAAAAGGAAAATACTTTCTTGGTACTTATCAATCATTTTAATCTAATACAAGGCCAAGTGAAGGTAAATAAACACGGTTTTCTGCTGATTTTCGTAATCCAAAGGACGCATCTGTTTTTCTAATTAGTATTTGCAATCCTGGTTTTTAACTGGCATAGAACACCGACCTGTCGGACTAGTGGAAAATACACCACTATATCAACCACGACATTGGCTACAAGGACGGTTCTGTGTTCAAGAATAAAGATATTATTTAAACCCAATCAATGGCGTCCTTTAGTCAAATGAAAAAGATTCAGGAAATATGGAAGACGTGGGTAGAGAAACACTGAAGAAAATTGGAAGAGAAAGAAGACAAAGATAACGAAGGAGAAAATTAAAAGAAATTCAGAAAAGAATATTCATGAAAACATTTGTGTTTATTAAAATGAATCACATCTTGAATCGCACGATTTATGCCTGGATTCATTTGGTTCTCTTCCTTGTTTAAATGTAATACAAATCAAATGCACGCCTCCTTGAGAAACATTATTCCAATACGTATAAATATTAAAATGATTAATATATGAGTTAATTCATAATGACCCTTTTAAGTATTCGATTTACAACGAGCCATACACATTTCAGATTATAATGGTTCCAAAAATAACAGTTTTTTTTTTTTTAATATGCTGTCACTTGTTCTCAATTTGGTTTGAACTAAACAATCAGTTCTTTTTTGATTTTCTAATTTGTATGTATTCATTTGACGTAGTTAAGTTTGTGTGAGAGCTACTGCGATTAGTCTCGTTAATAACATTTTACCTGTGACCTTGGATCGGCAGTTTGCAATAAATCATTGTTGGTTGGACATAAAACTGATCGTTTCAAGGTGGCTGAGTCAGAGCAGTTGCACACATTGTTCGGACATGTACAGATTTTATAGTTTATTTTAAGTATTTTTCAAAATCCTAGTTTAGACTAAGTGCTATAATAGGGTGGCATCCAGAGAAAATCGAATTCATTACAAAAGCTAAAAATCTACCAGACTAGCTACTCAACGTGGGCGATGGGTAGTTTTTTTTTTTAATTTACAAATTCATGAAGAGATTAAAACCCAGTCAGTATCATTCTTCGTTACGTGCGGCACAGCCAGGCTACAAAAAATAGTGTGTGATCCTCCCATTGCATCTGATTAATTGAATAGTATTTTTAATGGACAAGCATTGGTGTGAGTTTTTTTTAACGTCAAGAACATTTTCATTTTCGCACGTATGAAAAAAATCTAATTGAACCAAAAAGTATTTTTAATGAAACTTTATATCTAATATACTTCCCACTGATTTGCTGCCATTGAAATTGCAAACTTGTATGATCCTGAGTCTTTTCGTGAATTCAAAGGAAGCTTAAAAACGATAACGGTAATTCGACACTCTTATGTATAAGCAAGCAGATCTTTCCACTTCCATTAAATATAGCAACATGAACTGAGACAAAAAGCAGACTGGCGGCTGCAAACCATTTGCTACTCAGCAAGGACATCCGTCAATGTAATTGTGAATTCTGTAGCTCGCATTGGGGCAATTCAACCTCCATTTGTTGTCTTGTAAATAATCTAGCAAATAGGGGAGGAGATTTGTAGACAAATAACCAACAAGTGAAAGGGGGTTGCATATAAAAAGAACAGCTGGTTAATCGTGCGATTTATGAATCACTGGAAATAGTTTTATCGTATAATAATAGTTTTACTCTCAACCATTCGCCTTCTCTCGTCCTTGGCGAAATACTCTCAAATGAGACTGAAACTAATCTCAGGGACCGGAAAATAATGTATATTTCTTCAAAAATTGACTTGAATCTGCTCCCCCCCTCTCTCTCTTCGTATTCATATTGTTTACAATCGGAATAACGTTCTCGTCTTTCTTATCATCAGAAGACTGCGCTCTCTGATCTACAAATGTCTGGTAACCTTCGGGGAATTCGAACTGAATACTTTATTTAATTTACGTGTGTAGACTGTTCTCGTTCTACCATGTCTAGCGATATTCTGTCTTGTTCATTATTTAGTACTGCGCCGTCATTGCTAAGCCCTGTTTCCATTGAGGTTAAGTTTTTACGACTAGGGATTGAAGTCACAAATGCTATGTCACCAAATCCAGAAATTAAGGCTTTAATCCATTATACTGTTGTCTCATGGGATAATGTTGAGCTAAGAACCTGCTGCTTAAACGAAATTTCTACCTGCCACTGACACTGCCCGATACTATAACACTTCATTCTCTGTCGCTTCTCCTTTCTTACTGTTGTTTCTCCTGTCGAAGCCGTATTGCAGTTTCTCTTTATTAATGGCATCCATATATGGTATTCAATTCTATTCTAGGTCTACTAAGAAGAACATCCTAGCCTAGCATATACACTGATTCTTTCATATGTCTGATTCTCCAGTGTTATTTTCTGTCTTCATTCAGTAGGGGTTTCTCTCAGAATTGAAAACAGAGGGAGAAATAAATGAACAGAACAAGATATCCTTAGACATTAACAGTAGAACAAGAAGAACAATCTACACCCGTAGATCAAATAATCCGAAATTCCTTGATGGTTACGCGTGGGGTGGAGGCATAACGAACGAAACGTTGTAATAATAACAACAAAGATGAGGAAAATATTCCGAACTTTACTAATGCATATATATATATATATATATATATATATATATATATATATATATATATATTAGTAAAGTGATTAATACATTATATATATATATATATATATATATATATATATATAGTCATTCAAAGACAGACTGTTTTGCTGTATCACAACTAATCAGTGTGACTAGACATAGGATTGTCTGTTCGAAACACGACCGATTTGACATCAGTCAGAGATTCTCACCCTTAAGCCATCAGCGCACGCGGCGGAGAAAGGTTATTTTTAATGCATTATATACGAGATGTAAGCATTCCAGGCTACCAGAGTGTTCAATTCATAGCGAAGAGCTTTTAGCGTTAATTAGCAGCGGCCAACAAATTACCTTTCTTCCAAAGTCCTCATCCTACGAGAGTGGGCGTATATAGTCCTACCCAGACAGAATGCTTCGTTGTATCACAGCTCGTCAGTGTGACTAGACATGCGATTGCTTCAAGCCGGGATCGAAACCCAACCGTGACATTAGTCAGACACTCTCACACTTAGGCCATTAGGGAATTTTTAACGTATTAATATGTGTATGTGCCTGTATGTGTGTCTGTGTGTGTACGTGCAATTGTGGAAGTTTCTGTGGAGGTAGAACGACTTTACGTGTCAAAAGATTTTAAAAGCGTTAGCTTCGAGTTTAAATGAAAATTGATTGCTGACGGTCTGCCGCAGTTTAATGTGAAGAACATCTGAATGATTTAATCGTTTTTCGTTTTGTTTTTTGGGGGGTTGGGAGTGGGGGGTGCTGCTTTCTCAATGCTAATCTGCCAGTAATTAGTAGGGATTCTGTTGATTTGTTTTGAATGTTTTATTCGGGAATTTAAATGTTTTCATATGACATTTTGTTGATGGTGAAGTGTTGTTAATAACCACGTGGCTAAGAGTTTAAAATTTTCTTGTATTTAATGAATTTTAGGCAGTTTTGTCTATCTGCAGAAGTTAGGTATTTATAGATTTTTTTCGCCATTCTATTAAGTAAAACGAAAGATTTCTACTGAAGTACATTATGCTCAGTATATATATATATATAATATATATATATATATGTATAAGTGAACATTGAAGTTAATCATGCCTGATGATTGCGTTTAACAGGAAACAGATTGTCGCCTCCGGGTGTTGACATCAATGTCCATTTTTATATTTACGTAGACTCTTTTCCTGATTTGACCACTTTAACCCATAAATATAGAATATATTAAATTTATATTTAATCAGATATATATATATATATATATATATATATATATATATATATATATATATATATATATATATATATATATATATATATATATATATATATATATCTTATATATATATATATAACTTTCAATTATTTTTATGCTCTGGTAAACTTTTGGGCTTATTAATAAGTCTTCATTGCAGGCGAGGTATTTGTAGTGCTGGTCGTCAGTGTTCCAGGCCAAGTTGAATACTGGCTTACAAATTTGCTACTCCCTATCAAGAAAAATGATATAATATCTTTCTCGGATACCAAATCATGGCGTAATGTTTAACGAGTATTTCTGGCTACTGAGTGAGTAATGAATTCGTTCCTCACTGGATGTCCCATACTTCTGACATTTTCCCCAAACTAAACTTTAAAACAAACCAAGACGCTTAAACATAGAATACAAAAAGCGGAATCAGTTAAGAAAGTCTGGTTGAATATTTAGACAAATCACTCTCCCATAGGCACCTGACATGTTCAATGCCAAACAACAAAAGCTGTTACCACCATAATCAATGGTGACTGAATTATCATCCATCAGTTGTCATAAAACGTAAAGTCTGAAAAAGTGAGAAAATTAAATTTATCAATAGACAAAAAACTAAATGTTTTATTGGCAGCGGTTGTCAGTGATTGGTTTGTGATAAATTTCAGCTTGTGGCTTGCTTTGAGGATCAGTTGTGGAATCCGTATCGATGATAAAGGTTAGTGTTCAAACACAAGAGAAAAAAATCTGATATCGAAGGGTGATTTGGTGGGGGGGGGGCACGCTGACTTTGCCAACTTGAAAGAATGCCAGCACCTAATCTTCATGGATTTAACACAATAAGATTAATGGTTATGAGGTCACATTCTAGAACCGAGTGACAAGAGTGCCAACTTCTTCCAGAAAATCTTCTTTGCAAAATCTCTCACATCGAAGTAATACCAAAAGCTATATAATCGTTTCTGTAAAATCCATTAATTAGTTTTATTATGAAGAAAACAATTTTTTTCCTATTTTTAATAAAATTATCTTATTACGGTGCACTGACAAATGAAAGGAAATCTGAATACAAATAATTTTGACACCAATCGTCCTTTTAAATGACGAGTGACTACATGCCTGTGTTGTGAAAACCACCATTCAAGATAAGAGGCGTTAATCTGAACACCATCTCTAGTCACTGGCGCTGGTGAGAATTACACAAAGATATCAGTGAGGAAACGGGGATTATTTTTTCTGGATATTTACTAAATTTAATTTTGGGCTGCGCAAGGCCACAATGGCTGGGGTGGGGTAGCAGATATAAGTCACAATTCTATCTCGATTTCATGAACCAACTTGAAACTGTTTAAGAAATCCTATTTGTGATATCATTGGCTACATAATTTGCTAATGTAGATATATTGCGTACATAGATAAACAGTTTGAAGCTTTTTCTACAAATACTACACAATTTTCATTTAATTTAATGATCATTCACATGGAAAATTCCGATAGTAGGCTGAAAATGAAATAATTGTTTAAATTTTGGTGCACTGTACATTTAAACCTGCTAGGCAAGTTCTTAGTCCCGTCCTGAAATGAAGTGAGGCGAGGGAGATTTTATTACGCCAATCTAACATCTCATCAGCGGCGATTTTCTAACTATTTTGCCGAAGACGGAAATTAAATTTATTTTTTTAGGACTCATAAAGTCAGATAGCTACTTTTTTTGTTATGTTTTATCTTTTACAAACTCTAAAGTTATTAAACGTTTATAACTATCAGGTCATCCCATAAGATCTGTCCGAATTTTGAATAAAGAAAACAAGTGACCAAAGGTTACATTTAATTACAGATTCAATCAACAATATATTTTCCCTGATTATCTATGATTTCCTTCCATCTATTAACAAGCTTACTAATTCCATTACTGTAAAATTCTTTTGGCTTTGATTCGAAGAACTCACAAATGTCAGTTTTAACCTCTTCCTGTGTTACAAAAGCTGTTTCTTCCAAAGTCTATCCAAAAAAGGTGAACAAGTTGGCGAGAATAGAGAGAAGAGCAGATGTCAACTCGGGATTTGAGGTTGTTTTCAGACAATTCATGAGACACCCGTTTTCCAAGTTTAGGAACTTTTCCAAGTTGTGGAAGATGACGATGAACAGTTGTATTGTTTGAACTGAGAACCACTGCCAATTCCTCAAATGATAAAGCAGGATTTTCGTCAAAGGCTGCTTCAAGCTTTTCATCAAACTCAACTGGACGTCTGGTTCGATCTTCATCTTCAAGGGTGAAATCTCCACCTCTGATTTTTGCAAACGATCTTCTGCAAGTTCTTTCATTCACACATTCCTCTCCATAAACTGAGTGAATGTTTCTAGACGCTTCGGCTGCTGAGTTTCCTTTCTTGAACTCATAAAGGATTATGTGCCTCAAATGATTCTTGGGTACTTCCATGTTAGCAGGGTTTTAATCAAACAAAATTTAATTTTATTGTTCTCTGAAATAAAATTTGATCAGTTTAAATGCATCTAAACATAAAAATAATGTTCAGCTCCATTAGACATTATAAAATACTCTTTAAATTGCGTTCATTTTAACAAAAAGTTAAAATTCGGACAGAACTTATGGGATGACCTGATAAAATCCTTATTAAAGCTTAAAACTCGAAACGTGGTTATTAATTTAAATATTCAAAATTCAAGACATTTTATACAAATGGTTATCTTTTGTTTGGCTCTACGTAGAACGGTTCCTGGCTTACTGAATTGATAGATGTTGACATCATTCAGCGAATAAAAACTTCTCCAATAATTGTTTATTTTATTTATCAATGAAGCATGAAATTCCTAATAATGTTAGCTACGTTATAATTTTAATGTTATAAAAAAATTGTTTGCTTCGATCGTATACTAAAAAAGATCAACATGCTCATAACTATTGATATTTATCATTAATGCCAATGGTTATGACATGTAGTTTACTGATTTCTGAATAGGTAATACAGATGCAGGTAATTATTGGGAAATTCGACGCACCGCATCTTTTTCTCTTCTCTTTTTTAAGACTATGATTTAACAATGGGAAAATGTTTTGCTCGATTGTTCAGATTGAACATTCATAAGATTAGGCGTACCATACATCCCGCTTTTCGCGGGACTGCCCGGAAAAAGGCACCTGTCTCAGTAAAATATGTCATCTATATTTGTTTCTGCATTTTCTCTGTGTGTGTGTGTGTGTGTGTGTGTGTGTGTGTGTGTGTGTGTGTGTGTGTGTGTGTTTCAGCCCTACGTGTAAGGAATGTTGGGAAATAAAACACTATTATAAAAGAAAAATAAACCTATAACAATAATTAAAATCTGTCCTGATTTGGTGATTGGAAATTATTGTAAGTGTGTATATAACACAATATTCAAAGTCATATTCAAATAAAAAGTAATCATAAAGATTGTGTTGTGCCATGAATTGTGTCATTTTATAACTGCAAACAAAGCTGCTTTACTAACTGACATATTTAGACATTCATGTTCGTTAGATCAGTGATATGGCGACAGGTCGTGATTAAATCGAACTGAATATGAATAATGATCTCTACCTCCACACTCGATACACGCGGTATTTTATGTATGAATTGTTTTGACTGTTTGTATTCAATAACGAGTAACAGAGAACGCGACAGTCTGGAATGTGTGAAATCTTTAGCATTAAGAAGAATAACAACCACAAAAAAGACATCTTAGGTAGGAGCAATAATAATTTTCTTCGCTTTTCATCGCCTCATGTAAGTCATTTTAGCTTGAATGCAAACTGAATTACAAATGATCCGCTTCAAGAATAAAATCCCAATCAAGTAAACATCACTTATTTGACAGTAATTTTTGGATTAAGGTAAATATTACTGTTAGACTTGTGACTGTACCACGCCTACAGTTTTTCTTTGTTTATTTTGAAGATGATGTTTCATGCGTTTTTACTTTCTTTTTTTATCACTATCTATTATCTGAGTTGGTGATTTTATATTGCTTCACTGAGGTACATCGAGACAGTTTCTGGTTAATATAGATTCTTCAAATAAGAAAATAAATTTGACATTTTGTGGAGTTAGCCAACATTTAATTATATAAGATGAAAACAAGTTCTAAACGAAGTCAATCTTTCCTTTACTGTCATCCGCATTTAATAACATATTTCTATTTCACCACATGATCAACAGAATATTGAAAGTAGATATGTCAATTATGGACTCTAATGTTTTTAACCTTTGATAAGAATACGAGACAATTTTTATGCGTAAAATCATTACTTATTCACTACTAGTTTTTGTCAAATTAACATCGACTTAATTGAGTTTATATAGTTTCGAGTCTTTCTTCGAAAGTTCGGTCCTCCTCGTAGGTCGTAGGTTTATATACCCGGTTTTCTTTTATGTGTATATCCTAACTCTAAGAGGATCGATTCTGTACTTGCTGGCTTTGAGGCTACCTTCTAGGTCAACTGTCGGGGCTCCTAGATTTTTGACGTTCCTAGACGACAATGAGGACAAAACTTACTTTGGTATATCTTAGGATACATACTGGGGTTACAAAAGGTCAACTATTCTTAAATTTACGTTCGATTCGGATCCGTAGTATTTCCTGGTGTGAATTATATACAACAGAACAATTAAAACTCTGAAAGCTAATAAAAAAGGTTGTACTGAACACAACCTTTTACTGCATATTTCTCTCAATACAATTATATCTCGAAATCATTACTGATATTAATTAAACTTAATTGTTTCAAAGCCGGTCTCTTAGTAGATGGAAGTAAATACAAGTTACGAAAATTTTATATTGCAGTAATCTTTTACACAGGGATATTAACTTTGTCTGGGTTCGCATTTATCAGTTAGTGTTGATATAAATCAATGACAATTTCGTTGACTTACATAAACAGACATTTCCACGCTATGTTAAATGGCGTAAACCCAAGACGCAGACGACTATCTTCAACATCGAGCAAACATTATCAATAATTTATATAGGGAACTATCTTCAGCCTCCCTTAGTTCTCCCTGTCTCAATATCGAAGACAGTTCTCTAATGTGGTTGATGTAGAAAGCTTGAAATGCGACAATATACTTCGTCCCATGCACTTCCTATCCTACAGTTCTTTGTGGGTAACACAAAACACCCAGTAAACCTGCCGTAAAGCCTACTTGCCCTTTCAAAATTTCTACAAAACTCTCTCTATCATTGTTTTTATTTACATCGTGTAGGAACGCTTACAATTCATCGCATGCAAGTTATTGCTAATTGCTTCTTCGCTTTACGCTATTTCGGATTGCGGATAAACTTGAAATCTCAAAGAAGTGTATATTATTCTGTATATAAGACCTACAGGATTTTCTTTCAAGGATCAGTACTGAATCTGCACAATAGCCCGTTGGTAGCATTTAAAATTTACGACAAAGAAGACGACCTAATAGCAAACAGAAAGAACACATGCCCCAATGAATAAAAACGTTGGTTAGATTCATAGAATAGACGCAAAGAGCCCACAGTAGTGGCGAACCGAAACTTGGAGAGTTGAGTTAAAGGCAAATAAATGAGACATCCAGAAGAGGCATGGTACGAGGAACTAGAATAATCTACCCTGGTAGACAAAAAAATGGGTTCGGTTCGGAATTCCAATCACCTGAAAAAGGCCGAAGTGTACAACGGTCGAAACGTTGTGAATATGGCAATGAAGATGAAGATAACAGAAAGCAATTGTATAAAGTAAGGAAAAGGAACAAAAAGTGTGTGCGAAGGAGGAAATTTATGAGGTAAAAAAGATAGAAAAGAAAACGAACCAAACCAGGAGAAAAGAAAAATCACTGAAAACATAGATAATGAAAAGAAATTTCGGAGATAAATGAAAGACATAAGACTGCTAAGTAAATAGCAAGAGACAATGACAAATTATGAACAGCGAATAGAGATGAAAAGATGTAAAACCTTGATGCATTAAAAGTCGTTATAGTGAGTTTCCTTTCTTGATGGTTAGAAGTGGTACAGTAAATATTTTTTAATTCTTTATTACTTTTTGCATGAGAAAATGAATCCCTGTTTTCATAACGCTCAGATATAAATATGGACGGACAAGAAACAAGGGTTAAGATAAAAGAAAGAAAGTGTTGATTCTGGAAAAGGCTGATGATACAGTAGATGTATGAAATATTGTCTAATGTTTGTCGTCAACACCTGTGAAATTTCCACAGGTTAAACTAGTACTTACAAGAAGAAAACAAACAAGACACCTTAAATAAAACTAACACTCCAAAAGCTGTCAATATATTCCCAATAATTTATTACTTCGTGAACTTTGCTCAGTATAACAAGTAACTACCATATTTGAAATCGTAAATAGAATAAAAGCAAAATGAAATATAAAGGGAAAAGTTCTAGAAACAAATCAAACGATAAGTTAAAATAAATATTTTCAGCAAAAATGTGTTATTGAAACTATCTTTTGTTTAATGAAATTCTTTAAATGTTGAGCTTTGAATTTTCTATTATAAACTGCATTCTTAATATGTACCTAAAGAAAAAGACCTCGAGGTATAATATAAAAGGATCTACTGATGACAACCCTATCCAAATATGGGTTTGAATATCATTTTCTAATTCTTTCTATGGATAAATCTCTGCCCTATTAATTATTTTCTTTTTTTCAGGTTTGATTTTTGTTCTTTTATTGAATTCAGGTACAGTACTTCCTTTATTTACACACCATATTTAATTATTATTTGCCCAAAATAGGATGAGGGTAATGAGATATCCCATGAATATGGAACATAATATGGAAAATAATATGGAACATAATGTGCAAATATAATCGTCAGTCGGTTACGTTTGACGCTCTAAATCTATTTTGGTGTATTATCAACCTGTTGACCAGTTATCACTGAAATTTTACTGAGCCCCTTTTTTTTATCTCCTTACAGATTAATACAACTTTTCCCGATTTAATTGCTGGAATGGATCTGACAAACTCGAGCAGCAACAATACAGAGTGTTCCACTGATGTCCTTATGCAGCAAATCCTGGAAAAATTCGTCCCGAAAAGTCTTTATGTGGACAGATACACAACGCCGATCCTTTACATAATCGGCTTCCCAGGAAACATTCTATCCTTCATCATCTGGATACAACGGCGCATGCGTCATTCTTCCGGTTATTATTTAGCCGCCATTGCTCTCTCGGATATTTTCTTTTTGGCGCTTCAAATTGTATACGAACTACAAAATGCCTGGTTTTTAAGTCTTCTCGATTTCCCTGTATTGTGTGAGGGTTATCCTGTATTATTCCTAACTTGTCAGTACCTACCACCACTACTGGTGCTTGGCTTTACTGTCGAGAGGTATATTTCAGTATGTCATCCGTTCCATCGGGAACGGTACTGCACAACAAAACGTGCTAAAATAGTAATCATATCACTGGTCGTGTTCTCATTCAGCCTATCGGCGATTCAGGCTTATTTTTGGACCTTCGACACAAAATGCAAAAATTGTAGGCCGCGACAATGGATATTGGAAACATCATTTTGGACCGCATGGACATGGATCGTAGAACTTCTTATCTTTTTGTTGGTGCCTGTCCTGGTACTTATTTTTAACATTCTCGTTATTTTAGAGGTTAACCACCTGTCAAAGGTGGAAAAAACCCAGCTTCACGGAAACGAACACCGGACCTCTGCCACCACCATTATGCTCCTCAGCGTCTCATTCTATCTTATCTTTACTGTGCTGCCAGTCACATTGACTGTATCTTTATTTCCCAAGTTCCCAATGGGAAACACTAATATGTCTGAGGAGGCTATGCGCGCTGACCCAGTGTGGCAGCGTCATTTCAATTATGTCTTCGCCAAGACAATTGTCAGTGAGATAGGACTCACACATTTTGTGTGTAATTTTTATATCTACCTCATTACTGGCAAACAGTTCCGAAAGGAATTGGAAAAATTGGTCATGAGCGTCTTATGCTCAAAACTCAGTGCTCATCGACCGAGTGAATATACAACGCTTTTCACCAGTCTGAGGGACAGCAACTCGAAAGCGGTTAATGCACGTAATAGTGTTAATGGGCATACGTTGATACCGGTGAACAAAGCTACCAATGAAAATGAAACTGTTGTGTAAGTGTATGTAACAATATTGATAATCCTTTTTATTATTGTAATAAAAAATACTAAAATGACTGGAAAGAGGAGGATCATATTAATTTAAGAAAAATATTCATAATAAGAAAATCGAAATTCAAAGACTGTACACTTATTTCAATTAAATACCAGAAAATACCAAGACTGTTTTCAAATGAATGTTTGACCATTGGCTTTCAACTGAAATCCTTTTCTTTCTTCATTCCTCAGATATGGCCAGAAATGTTATTTTGAAAATGTTTCTTCTTGTTTTTACTTTGTGGTTTCATGCCACGATAGCAGTATTAAGGTTTTTTTTCGGTGGAATAGTGGATCATAGCATCAAAATCCCAAAGTATATTCCTTTTTTTTATTTTCTTGTACAGCATCTTGTCTATACTGAAGACATTTGTTTAAAGGACCGGATCCAAGTTGTTTACACTTATTGTGCTCCCTACTCTTTTCTGAGTCGAATTGCTGCATTACACTGACAGTAATTACACATGTGGTCCGCACTGGTGGTATTTGCAGTTTCTTTTCTAGTTTCGCTTTGATGGAATTAGTTTTGATGTGTTTGTATTAGCCTGCATTTATTCGACATAAAGTTTTTTTTTTCTTTTCATCTCTTTTCTATGGTACCATGCACGTGATTATCCGTTTGGTTTCTTTTCTATGCCTTCCTTTGCTACACTTCTCACCATTCTGGCGTTTGTCTAATTTCTTCTCTTGTTATACTCTTCCGAGCTGTCCTGTGGACTTTTAAATCAGATTTTGCTTATTTGGGTAGAGTTTGCGATAGCGATGAGCCTTTCTCTTCCCTATAGATTACCGATCTAATCGATAAGATGTAGAGACTATTGAATTTCTTGCGTTTTCATAACAATATTAATTGCTTTCGCTCGAGATCAAGTGTTAGCAAGTCTTTTCAAGAGGCCAGCGTTCTCCTCCCTTTTCCATTTGACTATAGAAATGCTATTCTCTAGATAGTTTCTCAGCTGTTTTAATCTCATTGGAAAACTTCGAAATAGTTGGAAAAGCTTCGATGGGAATAGGTTTGCCAGCCATTTTCATATTAAAATTTTTTTCTGTTTTCTAACCAAACGTTTCTCGAATATAAACGGTAAATTTTCTGAACATGTTCTTTTCTTTGTTAACGATGACATGATCTCTTCTTATAGTCTGGATTTCTGTTGAATTTCAAATCCTCATAGAATCCTAATTTTCTAACAGAGGTAACAGTTTCTGTCTTCGGCAATTATTATTGCTTTGTTTGATTAAATCGCAGTTGATTGCCTACTTCCCAGTAGATTACTTTCTAACGTACTAATGTTTATGGTTGAACTCATATAGTGCGTTTGTTTTTCATATGATTAACGCTTGTATCTTTCTACCTCTATATGGTATGTTGTATCCTGTTGATCATCATATATTTTTCTAATGGAATCAAACCGCTTACCAGTTTCTCTCTTCATAACCATGTCATTTAATCTAGAATTCAATATATTCTTATTTCATGCTATATTTGTTTACTTCTCACAATTAAGGAATTTTTTACCCTAAATATGTCTTTTTATGAAGAAAAAAATTTATTCAAATATGTGACTTCCTCTAGATGTTCTTTTGTTTGTGCATGTTTGAGGGAGGGTGTGATTTTTATCTCTTTGGAAGAAAGCAACTAAATTTTGTTTAGAATAACATAGCGATACAATCACACAGAAAGATCAAGCTCATGACATTAGTTCATTATCTGCAAAAGTCACTTGCTAACCATTGCATTATATCTGTCACCCGAGATTATCAATAACCACAGTTTAATAATGTGGAAGTTCACAATCGTGCGACACACGTTGAAACTTGAAACTATGAACAATGGCCAACAGGTTTATCTCGTTAACCATTAAACGATGCCCTACGCACGTGTGGGAGTTTTTTCTCACGCAACATGATTTCCTCTGTATGATAAAGTCTTTGCATAATTTAACAAAGTATTTAGTGGACATAAGGATTATAATTTTGGAATCGTCTAATAGTGTGCCTTGTGACACATTCGCTACTATGAATCGATCATAAATCCGTTCCTGAACGATCATAGGTAACGAATAACTTTTGAATTGAAAAGGTTATGCCTGTTGTGATGAGGGAAGTACTCATGCGGAAGTGTGTTCTACAAAATTAACAGTTGTTGGGAAAAATGTCTTTGTGAAACTTTCCTCTTACCTTCTTACTATGGGTGCTTCGACTCCGTGAGAGTGGCACGGTGTGTCCTAGCTGTAAATGTCTGAACTGAATGGAGCGCTCATCTGAACACATGTTATGGAAATAACGATAGTAGCGATAGGCTTGTAACAATGTGTCAGCAGCAAAGATGCTGCAGAGGGAAAACTAAGTCTTCTTCAACAAGACACAACGTAAAAGATTTTTATGAAAACTGCAAAGTAAAGATAGAACAGCCTTACCGGATATGGCAAGAATAATCCATTTAATCCATTATTTGTTGTTTTTACTTCAAACGGATTATTACGGATTGTCTGTGACCGTGTTGAGTTTTAAATGATTATTCAAATAGACAGAAGATTATTAGTAATAAAAACAGACCCAAACCTTTGCGATGAGGTCAGAAAGATTTCAAATATGACCGTGACAATGATCTTCTTTTCATCTTGAAACACCTGGAGACGATTTTATATTTGCTTCAAGAAAGAAATCAAAAGAAACACATTAAAAGTTTAAATTCTAACATAAGTGGAAATAATAAATATAGAAAGTGTGAATTTATTCATGACTTTTTAATCCACAAAACTACTGGCAAAAAGTAGTAGTAGTAAAAGTAGTAGTAGTAAAAGTAGTAGTAGTAAAAGTAGTAGTCATTATAGTCAGGAAACGTTTGTCATAAAAGTGGTTCCGGTTCCGGTTCATATTGCAGATAAGCGTTCAAAATAAAACAGAAGTGATTTCTATCCACTTCAAAAGCAATTATGCAGTGAATATGGGAGTCAAAACTGAAACGCATCACAAGTTCTTAATCCATAAACTATTCTTTTTGGTTATCAAAGTGTTTATTTTTTCTACCCGTATATTTAATGTGACTCGATTTATGCAACGTTCCCCTATCAGCTAGACACTCGCATTTATCGATTTCTGTCTCTGTGTTCGAAAAGTAGAGAAGAAAATGTCGATTATGAGAAATGGAAAGGAAATCATGCTAACAAGAGCGTGATCATTGTTTCATTTCCTTCCTTGAGGCTGTTCAATATGTCTGCCTTAATATATTCACTTGCTCATTTTCAAACGATTTCTCAAGGCACATCTTTAGTGGCAAATATGATTTTTATCTATTAACACTGAATACACATATCCTGTCACGTTATTCTTTTCTTTCCTTATTGTCTCTTTGCCGTGGTTTAGATTCGCAGTTCTACAAAAATTTTCTTTTATTTCACTCCTGAGTTTTTTATTCTTACGTCAAAATCAAATAAAAAAGAAATCGATGAAAACGTTTCCGGAATTGAAAGCAAAATTGTTTTCCTAATTTTCATGTTTTTAAAATGATAAATAAATAAGAATAAAAGGTAATAAATCAAATTTCCGTGTAAACAAAAGCTTTAGCTAAAAGAGGGACTGACTGTCTTTTAGGAACGTCGTTTTATATGAGTAAAATTTTAGACTCGGTCTTCACAAATTATATTTTATATTATTTAAAAGAAAATAAAATATAAAGTTTTCTTGTAGTATTTGCCCAAAATAATGTACTTTTTGCCTGGGATCAATTAGATTAAAAGTCCAATTGTTATTTTTTTTTTCTCGCTCGAATTTCATGAGTTAGATGTATAAAATGACCAACAGAATCTCATCAGTGGGTAACTTGGTGAATAACCTCACAATATCCAATCTCACCATCCGGTTTGTATGAATGGGCGTTTCTTTGATAAGTCTCCACAAAAGAAGAAGTATTCGTTATATAGTTAATTGATTATACCTACGAGGAATCTCCAAACGATAGGGTACACGTGTGACTTATTATTCGTCTTAGTGAGAAGAATGTTAAATAGAGTTATGAACATGCTAAACTCTCTTCAACCTCTTCTAAAACTTTTCCTACAATAAGAATTTAATAATATTCCAGCAGCAGAATGACCGCCCAACTGATGTCCATGCTACTCAACAAGCTCAACAAATGGTTTGCACGATTCCCAGACATGGAACATGATAAGATGAAGCCTGTGACTCATTTATTTAGTGTACTATAAAAAAATATCATAGTGAGTCAACCTGTGTTAAAGGAACCTCGACGTAGTGTAATGGTTAGCAAGCTTGTCTCGTTAGAACAATTACAACTGAATAGTGAGTTCGATCCTCACTGAGTGCACCATACTTTCAGCCTTGTGACACATCTAAGCTACGCTTGGAAAATCATTTGCCACAAGTGCTGTATTTTCGAGCAATAAATCTCGAGTCAACCTGTGCGAAACAAGTGGAATAATAAATCGTAGAATGATATTCGCTATATCTACGATGGTACGCATACGAGATTACGACCATATATAAGGATACACTGTGTATTATTATGAAGTCTAAATACAATTGATAGACGCTTATATTGGAATCTATGATCGTATAGATCTATGAATAAGGATTATTTACACTAATCCAGTTCAGTTACCCGGATGTTTCATCCTGAGCGATTTGGGAGCATATTTAGGTCAGTGCGATTATATCTGTACAGACGTAAGCATATTTCTTTGGGCAATTTCTGTATTCGACAACAGAATTCAGGATTTAATGCTAATGCAAAATCAATATCTGGTTCGTTTTATCCTTTTTCATCTCACTTTTCTTTGTGTAAAATAAATATTTTATGTCAAGTAGCTTTTTTTCTTTACAATCTGGGTCGACAGTGTTTGTATTCTGACATATTCAAGGCGCACTCTTTTTTAATTGGAAATAAACGCCATAATCATATTACAAGATTGGATCTCGTATAAATCGATAGAATAAGACATTCAACTCTTTTGTTGCAAAAAGATTTCAAAGTGGAAAAAAATTACATTGAATAAATATATATGTTCATGAGCACGTACCTTATAATCTGCTCATGTCTGTAAGAATGTATGTGCTTATGTATTTGTGTGCATTAGTATAGTTTTTGATATGTTCGTATCCTAACATATATCTGTGTTTTTGAATGAATATGTGTGTATATTGATGTGTGTGTGAACGCAAAAGATTTCAATAAAAACACTTTGTTTTCGAAATTATATTTTTCTTCATTGATAATCTTCCATCAAAATAATGTCCAACTTCTGGCTTTACAAAGCCTGAGCCAGGCCTCGTCTAGGCTTCTTGCTTCACTCTATTTGTTCATGTACGTTTTTCTGCACTAATACGAAAAGAAAAATCTAGTTTACGCCAAAGTAGTTTAAAGCCGGCTTTCCACCAGGAATTGACAACAAATTTTGATTTTAAACCTACAAAGTTCACCAATTTTAAATCCCGTTGCGAAAGTTATATAATGTAAACGTTTTTTACTTTTATCATAATGTTCAAAAAATTTATCGTTAGAATTTGAGATAATGCAATTACAATAAAAACACATTACTCTATTCCTTACTCTTTAAATTAAACGCAAATATTACACTAGAGATTTTAATAAATATCTATAAATGTATTTTATAAATAAAAGTTTAATCACTGTACATGTTCTGTAGAGTTTAGCTTTCATTTGTAGAAATGATGAAATGCAAATGCCAAGTAATTAGTTCATAAATCAATTTCCAATACCCATCATGTTATTAATATTTGTTGCCGATTTAGTAAGAGTCAAAGTCAAATAGAGGCAAAAATTGTTCAGGATGTTGGTGATCATGGCCTTCGATAATTTCCTGGTCATTATAATTAATAATAAGTTTTGACTTGTGTTGTCTCATTTTTCCCTTCATTCTGTCCTGTGAGTATCAAATTTTTCAAGTCCTCTTTCTTCATCATATGCCGTAGAAATTTCAACTGTCTCTTTCTGACGTTAAATACAATTTTCGTTCCTCTTTTCTCTAATACTTTGTCGTTGCTCACATGTTCAGTCATTGTTATTCTCAGCATCCTTCTTTAGAATGACATTTCTTTTACCTCAAGAATTCTTCATCTGCGCAGAGATGATCCAGCATCCACTGCCATATAGAAAGACTGATATTACATAACATTTCAGTATTCTTATCTTGTTGAAGATATCTTTCGCTATACCAATCCAACTTCAGATTTCAGAGTCGCACTTTCCGTTCTCTGTTAAAAAGCTTCGCAGATAATAATTTGTAATTTGCCTGTTCCTTTAGCTTACAGCCAATGCATTCACTCTTCTTGCATTTGAATTTTAGTCTTACCCTCTTCTCCTTTTAAATCCCTAACTTTTGTAAGGGTTTTTGTGATTTCCTTTCTATTTTTGCTAATTTGGAATTAAGCCTGAAAAGCTTCAAGTTTTCTGATCGATTATTTTACGATCCAATTCAAATAATGATTTCAAATAATTTCAATTACGATTTTTAGTATTTTAGTAAATTCAAATAAACATAGCAAAGAGTTAAATGGTCTGATTGTTATATTCCGAGAAAGATTCTCTGGTTCAGATCTTCAAAGGAGATACATACGGTTGACACATTGCCGAACAATTTCCCTTGGAAACGCTGTAGTTATTTGTGTTAATGATGCGGATGCAAATCATTTGATAGAATCAGAATAATTTAACACAGCGGGTATTTGAATTTTCTAAAACGAAGCCTTTTTTTCAGGGAACATGAATTAGTTTTTCCCACGGTAAATTAATACAGAGTGTTCAGTGGTAAATAATCAACCAACAGTAATTAATCATTATTGCCATCTTGTGAAATAACAAAAATGGAAAACAAGATTTATAGATGCACGTGAATTTTGCTTTTCTTGGATTCGGGATTGACATTTTAACAGGAAAAAACGTACACCTCTCTCTCTCTCCCTCTCTCTCTCCCTCTCTCTCTCCCCCTCTCTCTCTCTCCCTCTCTCTATCTATCGATCGATCGATATATCGATCTACATACATATGCACAAATATACATTTATATATTTCTTCTTTCCTTTTCTCTCTCTCCCTCTCTCTCTCTGTATGTATATATATATATATATATATATATATGAAAATGTGTCAGTGAAAGACAACATTGCTTTTCAAACTAATCAGAATATGGATCAGGAATATCTACAAAGATAAATCTTAATGCAAATAGCTTACACTCTGTTCGTCCTGTAAAATTCGCACGCAGATTCTATGATCAAAATTACAAGCCAAATTATTATTGGTCCCAGATTTAAATAAAACAAAACGTGTTTGTCTCCTTTGGAACCAACCAACCAATATTTCCTTTCAAACAGACATAGAACCTATCTCCTAAATATCGGCTGCCAAGATGAGCCATGACATAATTTAAAAGGAATCATAACTTTAATCCTGTGCCCTTTCTATCCAGGTCAGCCAAACTGTTGGAATCTAAATCGGAAGATATCTACAGATGACTCGGCCATCTGCCAAACGGGATAAAAGAAAGTTCAATCAGTCTCTTTCTCTTGTTTAGAAATATTTGTTTTCTTTCCATTTTCTCTAAAACTTTTCCAATTTCTTAATACTTTGCTTAGTATTTGGAAGATAACTTTCGCCAACTCGATGCACCTTCGGATTACAGTGTCCCACTTTACGTCCTCTGTTAAAACACTTCCCAGAGATTTAAATTTCTGTACTTGCTTAATTTTGGTCTCACTAACTAGTAAATTGCATGTTGGGCTGTCTCTTTTACTAACAACCGTGCAATGTACCTTCTGGCAATTTATGTTTATTCCTTTCTTCTCGCTTTCCTTCACATTTTGTAGGATTCCATGCAGTTTTCTTTCGGTGTCTGTCATCTCCACTATGCCATCTGCAAAAAGTATTCTTAAAACACTGTTTTTTCTTAATACAGTGCTTTAAGAATATTTTTCAAGGAACATCTACATATTGGTATTATATTTCAATTAAATAATTATTTTTTTCATATTGTACACACACACTACTATATATATATATATATATATATATATATATATATATATATATATATATATATATATATATATATACACTCAGTTAAAATTAGAATAATTTTAATTTTTAAGGAATTTTCTAAGACCAAGGAAATTTCTAAGACCAAGGAAGCTGTCTATCGTCCAATAAATGACCCAACCTCGTCGCGATAGGCCCAATATACCATATGTACTCCGATGAATTTAAAGACGTTCGTACCTCAGGGAAATTAATGTTGCGTTTGATCACAATTCACTCAGATAAGAAAAGTTTCTGAATTCTGGGAATAAAAACATCTTATGATTAAATATTTTCGCTAGTTAAATTGTCCTTGGCATTAAAAGTTTAGTCTTTAAGAAATTGTTTCATTTGCTCTGTTGATTATATCTCAAGGACTTAAAGGATTTCAATATATTTACTGTTTTTGTTTTGTTTTGGGTTTTTTTTTTTTTTTGGTTTTTTGGTTTTGTTTTGTTTTTGTTTTTTTGAGGGGGATTTCGTGTTTCTAAGACATATTCTTTTTTAATTCAATCAAATATAATCACGTTAAAATCTTTTTTAATTTTTGAATTACATTTATAAAATCAATTTCTTGAATCATTCGATCGTGTATCTTTCTTTTGTTATTTCAATATCGAGACTTGAAACAAATTAATTTCTCCAGTGGGAATTGTTTTATTCTATGTATCACAACAAATAACTTCATGTTTCTTTTTCTATTTCATTAGCTGGGAAAAGTCAAAGTGATGTAATCGTATCGATAAACTGATTGGCAAAATAATATATGAAACAAAGAAAAATTATTTTTCTTTTCTATTTTGATTAATTTCTCAAAAAGCAATTATTTTTAAACGGATCTTTCCATCCTTGAATGATTTCGGAGTCCCTTTTTCCTTGTGTCGAAGTATGCCTAAATTAGTATCAATAAGTTATACGGATCCATCGGACGATAAGGCTGCCCTTATATGAAATTTGCTCCATCCGTTTGTTGTATGTCAAATTTCTAGATGTTATATTTCCCCAATAAAACGGTTATTAAACAATGTTGGTATAACTTCCAGCTATCATATATATATATATATATATATATATATATATATATATATATATAGAGAGAGAGAGAGAGAGAGAGAGAGAGAAATATTCTTACACATACAATTTTTTTTATTTTATTGTATTTCCAGCTAATGAATAAACACTTTTCATATAATTAACTGAACACGGATGTATAATAACTAACTATGCATAAAAAACAGAGCAATTTTGATTTAACAGGAATAAATCGCATTTATCCATTTTAATTCGTATAATGCAGATTTTAAAACTTTAAATTGCTTTAATACTTTAAATTATTCAAGTGGAATATTCTAGAATATTCCTGTAATGTTATCACAAGTTATTTTTCGCCTAAAAATACAAATAGAATATTCTTTAATTGCTATTTGTGCAAGACAGTTTTCATCATGGGAAGAGGCAAAGAATTGGCAAACTCGCAAAAAGAACTGTTTATTGTGCTCTGGAAAGAAGATAAAAGTTACAGGAAAATATTCAGACAAACTGAACATTCCATCGACAACAATTAGTTCATTCATTGCGAGGTATAAAAAAAAACTCAGGACTGTTCTAAACCAAAGAAGAACAGGTGCTCCAAGGAAGATTTCTGCAAGATCTTCGAGGAAATTAATGCACCAAATTAAGCGAAATCTAATGGTTACTCGACAAGAGTTGCAGCATGATTTGCTTTCATCAGGAATCTGTGTCACTAAAGGGAAAATAAGCAATGAAATTCAGAGGAACAATCTAAAGTCACGCTCCCCTCGGAAAACTCCATTATTACTGAAAAGGCACAGAGATGCTAGGTTGAAATTCGTTCATGAACATAAGGATAAGGAAAAATCGTATTGGGAAAGAATATTATGGACAGGCGAAACAAAACTTGAGTTGTTTGGATGCAATTCTAGAAATCGTATATGAAGCAAAGATGGCGATGTCTTCAAACAAAAATAAACAGTTCCAGTATTAAAATTTGGTAGTGGCTGCATCATTTTTGGTGTTGTTTTTCTGCAAAAGGTACTGACAACATATCAGTAATAGATGATAGAATGAATGATGCAGCACATCTAAATAATTTGGAAGCAAAATTAATGATTTTGGATGAAAATCTTGAACTTCGTCTTGATTAGATCTTCTAACAAGATAATGATCCTAAACACACTAAAAATCTACAAAGAATGACTCGCTGAAAATAATATAAATATCCTGAAATGTTCAGATTTAAACGTAATCAAGAATCTGTGGCGTTATTTGACAATTCAAAATCCAAAAAACATCCCGGTTCTGAATACTATATGCAAAGAATAATGGAACAAAATTTCAAATAAAATTTGCAAATTATTGTGAACTACAAGAAGAGATCGGTTGTCGTAGAAGTGAATAATGTCTATTCTACAGAGTATTAAATAAAGATTATATATTCTTTTTTGTATTGTACAAATATTTTTACATTCATTAAAATGGATAAATGAGATTTATTTCTGTTTTCACGGAAACCAATTATATAAAAAGTATGTTTATTCATTAGTTGGGAATAAATGAAAATTTGTATGAATACGAATATATATATATATATATATATATATATATATATATATATATATATATATATATATATATATATATATATATATCACATGAATGACAAACATTTTTCTTAGAAGATCATATTTTGGAATGTGAGATTTTATAATACAATTCGAGGCTTGTTATTTTATTTTTATTTAATGTCTGAGATGGCATATTTATTGGTATTTATTTTTCATTTCAGACTTACAAAGATTGCCATGGGTTGTAAGAAAGATATAACATCAGAAGAGAAACAAAATATTGAACTTTAAATTAGTGAGGGGAAAATTCAATAAAGTAAAACAGAGATCAGATCATAATGAAAGAAGAAATTGAAAACCTTGACAAGAAATGAATTTAAGAATTTCTCACAATGATAACAAAGAAAAATTAAATGGGCTTTATATTTTAAGTTAAATGGAAACGAAAAGTACAATTATGCATGAAATCAAAAAGAGACACTTGAAATTTCTGTGGCACATAATGAGAAAAGAAGGCCAGGAAAATTGGATACTCACAAGACGTATTAAAACCATGAATAACATAGAAAAGTTATAACCTTTCTAATAAGTATAGTATGTGTAAATAAATTGTAAAAGAGGAAGTGGGGGACAGTAAAAGACAAACATTGCTAAGGGATAAAAAGAATAGGAACTTGTAGATAGGTATGACCTCTTGGGTCCTGGAGGAACACGACACATAATAGAAAAATCTACAAGAAAATTGAATTAAGGACCAAGAAAATACCTGAAGAAGCTGATGTAGCGAATTTAAGCAGCAAAATGATGCATAATATTATGAACGTATATTAAAGCCATCCAACTAACACCCTTAAGTAAACATCGTAAAAAGAAACATGAAATTTGGATAATAAAATAAATATATCTCAGTAATAATTTTTCTTTAGGAATCTCTAGCGACATTAAAAGGATCCAATAATTGAGATAGAATTTTCGTGTTTCATTTAAACAGTCAGTCATCAGTCTTTAGAAAATGTACAGATGCAAAGTGAAGTAAACTATTAGGCCAATCTATTTGAAGACGATGATGACAATAAATACAAATCATTATTGCAAGTAATTTGGAAATATCTTTTTTATATGGTCCAGGCCAAAAGGGAAGAAGCTTTAATCTAATGAGTATATCAGTGCAAGACAATGATACTTCACTATTTTTATTATTTACAGTTAAGCTAGACTCTTTTATTTGATCATAACGTCTCAGAATTTGTATTCATTTGTTAACCTACAAGGAATTTTGAAATGAACCATTTAATCCAACTTATGTGGTAAATATTTCTCATTCATCTATCCATGTTGAAAGGGATATCTCGTCTTGTTCCCTTATTGCTTGTTCATACTTCCATTGGAACTCAATATATCCGTAAATTCCGGTATCACAGGATAGTATGTTAAACAAGGGTCTCAACTTCTCTACAATCATCCAACGAGTCCCATGCTTCATTTGAAAAGGCTGCCTTGAAGATCCTTCAGGTCCAAAAAGATGCGTTAAAATGGAAAGTAAAACAAACTACTAGAAAAGGACAAACATCGCAAATCAAACATTGCATGGGAAGAAAAATTTAGACATAAAATTTCTAAGTGGCTACACTACCGTAATATTTCCGATGGCAACGCCACACAGGTGATGGGCAGTTTCGAATTCTCAGGGAAATTGGAAATTCTAGTTGATGATGGTAGTTACTGCAAGTTGAAAAGTATTCTAATCTTAAAACAGACAAGAAACTATCACAAACTCTAAATAAGGACAAGGTCTGCTTCTCAACAATTAAATATAGACAACTGACACGGCATTACGCTAAATGGTGACATATGTACGGTTTTTCCCAAGATTCACAGAGTTGGCAACATAGGTGTAGGGGCTTGGCATGTTGCCAAACTAAACAGATTTCAGATAGTTATAGTCAACTAAGTAGCATTAATATTCTCGTCTTACGTTAAGAAAGGAAGTCATTTCATGGAATCAATACGAAATATGCCCAACCATAAAATCAGTTAATAAGTTTGGTTGTGAGATTTATCAGCAGTATTCCAGTAGATTAGGCTCTGTAGCAAATTCGAAAACATTGGAATGGGACCCCTCCTTTGAGGAAAGCACTAACATGCTAAAATCTAACCTCATGGAAATGTTTACATTCTATGTGCAGAAAACATTCTTCTAACTGGGAATCGACATATATCAGAAGGAAGAAGGTTTGACTATAGATTTGCCGATATCTCTAGTGATGATGAATATATACATGGAATAATTCGAGGAAATGGCTTCAGGAACAATACCATTTCTCTGAGATAAATAGATGTCAGGTTCATGCTCACTGGGTTGATATGCAAATACGACTGGGGTCTGTGAACTCACAAAGTTCCTAAAGGAAAATGAAAATGTAAACCAAATATTGGGGGGTCTTTGTGGATGTCGTAATAATGTCGCATAGAGAATGGATTTGTGGTATCCATTAAGTCACAAACCAACTATCATCGAACACGAACTTAATTTCAACTCCCTGTATACATACGAAATGAAAAATAGACCGCCCGATGCTTAGACATCATGAAAAATGTTGTCTTCCCAGACACAAATAGGCGATGATCATCATTAAACATATCCCGAGTATCAACTATTCAACACGCATAACATCAGATTCTGACGGCTGAGAAAGAATGATTTAACAGGAAGATCAGAGAAAAACACCCCTCTCTCTCTCTCTCTCTCTCTACATGTGTTTCCCCCTCTCTTTCACTTCTCCATCTCCTCTCTCTATCTCTCTCCTTCTTCCTTTTTCTATCTCTCCATTGTTTTTCGCTCTCTCTCACTTCTTTCTTCTCCCTATCTTTCTCTCTCTCTCTCGTTCTTTTTCTCTCCCCTCCCTCTTCTCTCTCTTCTCTCTCTCTCACCCATTTCTCACTCTCCTCTCTCTCTCTCTCTTTCTTTCTCTTTCTCTTTCTCTTCCTCTCTCACACTTTCTGCTTTTCTCTCTCTCCTCTCACTTTCTCCCTCTCTCACCTCTGACTTTCTCCCTCCATCTCTCTCTTTCTCTCTCTTTCACCACTCTCTCTCTCCCACTGTACATCAAGGGCATGTCGGAAAGGATTCAAAAGATCTATGGTCCCTAAAATAACATATCAATATTCAGAAGCTTAGTCTTAAGATGCCATTTTTGTCTTGCAAAGTCGAACACAGAGAAGATGACGACGAAGAACCTGCAGATATCAACCCTTGAAATCAAGACGGAAAAGAAACATCCAGCCTTACTTTTATGTTATCGGCTGGTGGAGAAATATCAAAAATCCCTTAAGTAGAGTGAGGCAATATATATAGATGAAAAATTGCTATGGAATAAAGTAAAAATACTATACAGAGAATAATATGAAGAATCAGACATCTGAAGGGATCACTGAAATGTGCTAGACTGACAATACAGTATGAAAAACATCAATTAAGAAGAAAAAAAACATAATTCCTCAGACGTAGCATCGTAATAAAAGTGGAGTATGTCAAAAACACTATTATGTGAAAAAGAAACAAAAGAATGAAAACTGCCAGAGATGATAGTCATGTTCGACAGTTAGTCCACTGCAGAAACCGAGGAAGCAAGAAGAACGTTACATTTAGGACTTCAAATTCTAGCTTAAGCATTGTCTGAAGTGGCAATATCCAAGAAGATTAAAATATTGTTTTGGCATAAATATTATGACTTTAAATCCATGGACCGCGTACTAAGTTAGACTAAATAGAAATTGAACGAGGAATAACTGAAAAATTAACTAGTATGAGACACCATCATGATATTAACAGGTGCATGAGCACAATCTACTCTACTTGAAATTCCCTGAAGGTTACCCTAATCGACTGACACCTAAATAATGTACTCGGACACAATGGCCAATATATTACGATCGTAACAACAATAATGAGGACATTAGTGTGACGGTCAATAATGCAAGTGACGATGCTCCTTCACATTTTGTAACGCTTGCATTTGCGCACCTTTTGAGAGAAAGTTTAAGACATCAAATTAATGCCATTATCTCTAATGTCTCTAGACATTAATTCAATAGAAAATGTGCGCTTTCTTGATTGAATCTGAGATTCGAATGCTTCTAGGAAATATTATGTTGAGCTTGACATAAGAGTAAATTTATCAAAGCCAATGAATAAAAGAATGATTCTAGAATGTCAAGAAACCTATCTTAATTTGTGGGATAATCAAATCATAATTGATTCGGTATATTCAGTTCGTAATATGCATTTGTTTTTGGTGTGTGTCTTCAGGATTTAATGAAAATAAAAAAATTAAGTTCCAGTTCGTTTATTTGTATTATGAAATCTGAAACTCCCAAACCAAATTATTATCAATAATTTTAATAGAGAAAGATATTATAATGAGAAACTCACATGCTCTCATGCACATATAACTCACATGCTCTCATGCACATATAACTCACATGCTCTCATGCACATATAAATGTATTTCCTGCAAGTCTTAACAACATTGGTCGATTTACAGTTAATATATCGATTATCAAAATAAACTCCAGCATCATACACTAAAGAACGTTGAAAGGTTTTTGGCCTGATTCCTTTCCCAAAATCTTAGTAAATGACTAATCATCAGAACTTTTAATCTCTTTATGACTAAACCAAGCATTTTTCGGCAACCCTTTCGTAAGCGTGAAAGCATGACACTATACAATACCCACCTTATTTTGTCTATCCTTTCATCGATTTTTCTATATTGTTCTATATCTATCCATCTGTATTTATATTTCGGTGAATATTATTGAATAATAATATACACTCTACGAATTAAAATCATAAAATTAAGAATATCATTAAAACTTTTCCGTTATTATATAATTGTTACCATTGTATTGAACGTTGATATAAATTCTGAATAGAAAAAAAAAACACTACCACAAAACCAACAGCTGTAAATTTATTGAATTCTAAAAATTTTCCCCATGGGATCAATGAAGACGTTATGATTGAAAATGTTTCTTCTCAAACAGGCATACACACATGTTCAAACCTTTTTACCCATTTTATGAAAAATGCCTGACCTAAATGCCTTTTGAACTGATGTAGTTAGTGAAAGGACAGAAGGACAATTGGCTTTTTTAAATGTTTAGAAAAAAAAACGCTCATTTTATCACGAAGAGGATTTGTAAAGACACGTCCTAAATACGTATTCATGTTTTTGATGAAATAATTTATTTTGTAAGTTTAGAAACCGAGCGAATCGACACAAAGATCATGCGAACAATTTTTCCATCTGATACATACATAATGACTTTATTGTTACAATATATTACTTATATATTAGTTTGTACTTACATTAAATTCCTGACAAATATCGAGAAAAACTCTATATTTTCAATAGAAAAAACATTTTGTAATTTTTTCCACTTAGCGACATCCGTCCCGTTACAGCTGCACTAGAGTTCTTCCACTTAAGTGAAATCTTTGAAAAAATAGAACAGTTTTAAGAACAGTCAGCAGACTTTTTTTATTAAAAAATATTTGCCATTATTTCAAATGATCCACTTGTCAATTAAATATAACATTTTAGAAGTGAGATGTTATTGTAATGAAAGAATTTGACCTTAAAGTGACGCGGTTTCTGATTTTTTGTCAAGTCATCAGAGTCTATCGGTCAAAATGCTTTCCTTTCGAATCCAAATGGCAATCAAAAACATCAATGAAACATCGAAATGTCAAGCTTTATAAAAGATTAACAATTCTTATTTATTTATTATTTTATTTCTCAGTGAATGTGTCGATCTTTCTTGATGCACACTGAATATTAACATCAACGGAGTAACAATTCACAAATCAATATTTTATTGGTTGCCTCCGATCAGTTCTTTCCGTAAATATCCAATTGATGTTTCTTTGTTTCCTTTTGTTCCAATTTAAACACAAATAAGATGATTGATGTCCATCAAAAACATATTTGCAGAGGTAGAAATAAATTTCTGAAGAACTGAATGTCTAAAATGTCGTGACCGTCAATAGAATAGCTACATTGTATTTTGAAATCATATATGTATATCTTAAATCCGACATTTCAACAGTTACAACCTAGTGCAGTAACAAAACAGTCAGGTCTCAACTAAAAACACCTACATAAGTTCATCTAAAACAAGAATCTCTTTGAATTTTGCATTTTATGAGGTAAATTTAAGATTTAAGTTACAATTCACTAAACATTAAAAATCTTATGAAATCATAAGCGTCTACTGGTTACATTTTTCAAAATTTTACTGGAAAGATAAAATATTTACTTAGCTAAGATGAGCCTGACACGGTTCAACAAGTTGAACATTTAAAAGTAAAATAATTTTAAATTTATGCAGGAGAAGCATGGCCTAGTGGATTAAAGTAATTGTTAAAACTTAGTAGTGAGTTCAATTCTTGTGTCGGGTAGTTGGGAAAAGTCTTATACTCTGGTTCAGTGAGAGAAACTGACAATTTACGCGTGGAAAATGGAAAGAGAAATGTTTAACCCTGTAGAAGGATTCATAAATATTTCGGTTCAAAGTTCGCAAAAAGCTAACCGAGTATCACCCGTAAGAATGCTGGCGGCCACGACGGTTCAAACATTGCGAGTAAAAGTTGTAAATACTCTTCTGATTAAAAGGCAAAAATGTGAACTTTCAATCCGGACAATTGCACGTAGCACAAAAGGTTTATGAATAGGAAAATTGAGTCGCCCAAATATTTAGAATAAAAAGCGGTTAACTGCCAAAAACGTAGCTGGGCTCAAACAAAAAAAAAACTTTGATAGTGGAGGAGTACGAAACTATCTCGACTCGTAAGCAGCTCGCTACATAACTACTGTCTTCTAATTCTTCCATGTTCCATATTCTGTCAAGGGCGTTCGCAATCATGGCTCACCACAATTCTCTTGTTCTTTGTAACTCTTACTAAATTGTGTCTTTTCCTTATCGCCTCTAAAATTTGTTATCATTTTACTCAAGCTCGCTATGTAGGTTGTACGTTGTTTTCCTCTGTCCCTCTTGCCTTCAGGCTGCCCTGCGAATATCAAATTTTCCCAGCTCTCTTTCCTCATTATCTGCTCTAGAATTTTTACTCTCTCTTCCTGATGTTAAATATAAGTAACCTTTTGGCTTTCCCTTTTTTCTAAATCTTCTCTTACATACACAGCTAATATTATTTCTCTTGTATGACACATTCGACCTTTATTACTTACCCATTTCTGCTGTTATGTAACTGACGATTCTTAGATTGTGTTCATAGCGTCTCAGTCATTATCAAGAACTGATTGTTGCCAGTTTCATAGACACGATTCGATTACTGTGAATTTCAGCGCTGTAAAAATGCCAGGATTTAGCCAATAAAATATTGTCTGCTAAACTGACAACACTTAGCTCTTGATAATGACTGAGACGCTCGAAATTACTTAAACAAGATGAAACAAACATGAAATTCATACAGTTTATCCACAAATACTATCACGGGTTACAACATTATTCGAAATTTAGAGAGACAAAGACATTAAACAGACCTTGTCGATTGAATTTAACAAAAATCGTTAGGATGAGCTGTTACTGTCTAATTATACATTATATATATTGTACACGCGCAAGCGCGCACAGACGTATGTGAGTGAAATTGGGTAGACGGATAGCTGTGCTAGCACGAACTCACAAGTCATCGTGACCGAGTGTTTTAGTGTGCTGGCCTTGTTCAGATTGTTGATCACACTAGATAACATGCTCTCTTCCAGAAACTGTAACTGTGGTCTGCTCAGAATAGTTGCAGTATAAACCACAGGTTGCCTCTCTGTGGGTTGAACAAACACAAATGTTTTGCGGGGTTCTTTATTGCGAGCGTCTGCAATAGGGATTGGATAGCCGCCTGAATAGACGGGTATCCTCAAATGCGAGTGGCCAACTATATATATATATATATATATATATATATATATATATAGATAGATAGATAGATAGATAGATAGATAGATATATAGATATGCCGGGTGCGTGCGTGTGTGACAATTGGCCAGTTGTACGGTAGGAGTAAGTTTTTAAACAATGTGTTATTTCTTCGTCTGTTTGATCCACTAAGCGCATTAGAATCAAAATATATGCAGTTGAACGTGCTGAGATCTTGATGAATTTTTAATAGACGAGGGTCTGCGTGTAAAGGATGCGGTCATGTAATATGAAGGAGAATACATCCTACCCAATACAGCAACGAGGTTTATACTTTCCGGACCTTACACATTATGCTACCATTTGTTTTATCTCTCACAGCAATCTCCTCTTTTGTGATCGGCATTCCTTTCCTCATTCAGATTTTTCTTAATCTTGTCCACGAATTGAAATCTTCTACTTTTAACGGGGATTTTATTTTTTAAGAAAAACCTGATTCCAGAGGAGATCATAATCTTGATTGCAAACTTGTTGAAAGTAATGAAGAATCCTACCGTCTCATTTTTTCACGGTTGAGTTCCCCTTCTTACTGGCGATACATATATTTGAACACGCTTTTTGAATAATTCCCGAAAGACTTCTTCATCTTACGAATAGATTCCATGAACGACATGTATTCGTTGTGAATACGGCAGTGAGGCAATGCCCAAACTTGGTGGTGTTTTACTTTCGATTGAGTAACGCTATAAGAGAGTTTCTGTTCACGCATGTACAGTAAGAACAGCTCATGAAATCCATACAAAAAACTCAATTGATATTCGAAATGTTCCCAGGCAATCCTCGTGCAAAATATATGTAAAATGTATATATATATATATATATATATATATATATATATATATATATATATATATATATATGCACACAGATACACACGCAAGTCAAAGATCATCCGCACTCTTGTAATATGTGACGTCGAAGTCCACTTATCTTCGTTTATATACATATGTGCGTGTGTGTGCGTGTGTGTATGTGTGTGTGCGTGCTTAGGCAGCACATTCTCATTCAAATTGGTATGCGTAAATAATTTAGACATATCGATTTATTTTAGTTATGATCCTTTCAAATATACGGATTGATTTCTTGATAGCTTTAGAAAATTGATTAAGAAAAATAGCAGAATTTTCTTTCAAATGATTTTTATTTTCCAAATTACTTTGAATCTCATCTGAGACAATTTTCAGATTAAATTATCTGCGAATGTGTACATGTATTTCTGTAAATTCAAAACATTTCAACTGTTCGTTTTACTGTGATATGCAGCGTTCTAAATTTCAAAACTTACGTGTTTTACACAGTATAAGGGAGTTAACTGTTTTCATGTTTTTTCTCTCATATATATATATATATATATATATATATATATATATATATATATATATATATATATATATATATATTGTTTGATATACTTTAATTAATAATATATCATATATATATATATATATATATTATAGGGATGTTTTATTTTACGAACACAGTGTGACCGTGTTCGTAGTTAATATTATTTGAGTGTTGGCTTGCTCTCTTTTATTATCAAGCATTCCATTATTTTTAATCTTTTTTTACATGTGGCTGAGGTAATTATGCTTGTATTCTGTACTAGTAGATGGGTTCTAATGGTGCTGTGGTCGGATATGTGTAATGTAAGCCGTCTGGATACGCATGTAGTATTCTAACCAATGTAATTAATAATACGCACATTTTATATTTATAAGATTAAAACCTGTTGATGACAAAAACTTTCGTCAACATCATACCACGGACAAATAATGGCTGCCTTATCAAAAGTAATGAAAATTCTAAAACAGTTTAACTTTGTTACAAGATTATCTTTGGGAATCTGTCTGTTGTTTTTTAAAATGTTGTACTGTGAAAACTTTAAGCATTTGTTTTAATGTAACAATTAGGCTAATTCTTTTTCTTTATTATTTTCTTTTTTTACAGGACAAATGCAACCGGAGTAACGCTTTTGTAAATATGGCGCCGCTTGTGAGTTCGTCATTTGTCGCCGTTTCCTCCCCCAACCATGATTCTCTGCCCAATTCAATGACAAAGGCAGAGGCAGAGACAGTCGCAAGCAAGGACAGCTGCTCAGAATTCTAACAGTTTACCATTTGGCGAAAATTAGCAACGATAATTATGGATTAAATGATGCAAAACGGACACGAACATACAAACACACACATACACACACACACACACATATATATATATATATATACATATATATATATATAGTTACATTTTTTTTTTAAAATGGGGAAAATATATATATATATAAATAATACAATAACAATGATTCGTGACTAGCGAATCTAAAAACAGCTTTTGTTGTGGTCTTTTTGTCTGTTTTCTGAGGGGTCGTTAATTGTTTTGTTATTAAAGTTCAAACTTTGTTTGCGATATTCCGAGATAAGAACATCGCTAGAAATATTAAAGGGGAATGAGGAAGAAGAAAAAGAGGAGGAGGAGAAAAAAAAGAATGACTCTCCTTCTGTTTCTATGTTATTTGGTCGTTGAAATTTTTGAAAGAAAGACGAAAAGAGAATATATAAAAGAAATTTCTTCCATTATAAAAAAAAAATGATAAATATTAAAAACATTGTAAACAAAAATAAAGATGAAATTCTATACGGTTATTTTTCAGGAAAAGGTCAAATGAAAATTATGACAAAATCTTTACTTACTTCCACACTTATCAATAATCAATTGATACATATTTTATAAGTCGTTGCTTTTTACGTCTGAAAATAACATAGATTAAAAACAGTCAATAAAAAACATAGACAAAATGAACGAGCAATTTCAGGAAGCTTTTGAAATTCATCCTAAATATAGTGAAAGTCTTTGATTTATTTCTTTTCAGAACTTTCATAAATAAAGTAAAAATAAAGAATAAAGAAAGAAAACAATAGAAAATATTTCTGCTCGTAGGAACTGTAATGTCTGCCAAGTTATTAATGTGATATTATTGCAATTAAAGGCTATGTGTATTTTCTATAATTATTGGTCATGCCATAGGCTGATGTCATTTTTCAGTCAAAAAGCTGTCATTTCTCCGAATATAAGAGAATGGATATCTTTATTTGGTCCTGCCATTCGTGTTGATGTGTCTCTACAAATATGTATTCATCAATGTGAGTAAATGTAAGGAATTAGGGCATTTTGATGCCCGTTTGTTTACGAACTGAAAATGGCATCCAGATTTTCAGTACATGGAGAAAACGAGACGCCTAATTTTTATTGCAAATCAAAGAGGGTTGAAAACCATGCATCTAGGAGTCAACGCCTCAGTCACCACCCTTATATGTCTTCTGGACATTGTTTATTGCTTTCTGAAAAATGAGTTGCGTCTTATACGAAATCGCCAACTATAACACGAAAAAGGATGTATGTATTTTATAAGGACTCCACAATTCAATGAATAAACAGATATGTTTATGTTGTTATTTACTCAGGTCGATGTGTATGTTCGTATGTTTTTCACTTGTGTGTGCATTTCCCTAAGAAGGCATGTGTGCACATTTCGCTGAAAATATTCGTGTGTGGATTTTCCTAAGTCTTCTATGTACATTTCCCTAAGAAGCCTTTTGTGTGCATTTCTATGAGAATGTTTTTGTGAAGATTTCTATGAGAATGTGGTCGCGTTGCCCTGAGAATGTTTATGTGTGCAGTTTTGTAAGAATGAATGTGCAGACATTTCCCTAAAAAGATTTTTGCAGCTATTTCCCTAATAATGTATTCCTCTTCATTTATCTGAGAATGTGTGTGCATGTTAATTTTTCCTGATAATGTTTCTGTGTGTATTTCTCCAATAAAACTTATGTATGCCTTTCTCTGAAAATATCTGTGCACATTTCTCTAAGGAAGTTTGTGTGTGCATTTCTATGAGAATGTTTGTGTGTGAACTTTCCTAAGAATTTTGCGTGGGTCAGTCTCAAAGAATTTTTTGTGCGCAGTTCTCTAACAATGTGTGCGCATTTCTATAAGAATTCTTGTGTGGCCATTTCTCTAAGAATGTGTCAGGATATTTCTGATGATGCTTGTGTGTACATGTTTGTGAAAATGTCTCTGCGTGTGAAATTTTGTGAGAATATCTGTGTATGTAGTTTTTTTTTATATCTGTGTGTGCTTCTTTTGTGCAACTTTTGTGAGAATGTCTTTGTTGGCAATTTATGTGGGAATGTCTGTGTGTGTAATTTTTGTTAGAATGTGTGTCAGTTTTAAGCGAATATATTTGTTTATATTTTAGTGACAGTGTGCGTGTGTAATTTTGGTGAGAATGACTATGTATATATTGTCACGTGCGACAAAAAATAAGATAAAAGGAAGTAAAGGGAATGTCAAGAAGACCAACTCAGTTTTATAGTAAAAAAAGGTTTTATTATAATTTTAGTGATTTGCTCAGTGGCCAAAAAGTTAAAACAAAGGTTTACCAGCAAGAAGCTAGAAATAATTTTTAAAGAAACTTCAGTCGGGAGTTGTTTTTGTGGTGTATTTTACACGTCAGGTCAACCAGTGGTAGTAAACTGACTGCACTGACGCAGATTTCTACAACTGACTTCGCCAGCCAACTCGCTTAATTTGAGTGGCAACCGACGAATACGAATACCCGGATGAAAGCCCTTCATTTTGTAATGTCATCGGACGACATCTAAGAATTCTTTGAAGTCTTTGATCTAAATGACTCAGAACATAGAGAAGTTTCATTTATAAAAATCGATTCTATTAGCAGAATTTATGTGTGCGTAAGTTCCATGATGTCTCGCTGAAATTGAGATCTCGCCGTTTATTAGCAACGAAAGCGTAATCAAACTAGGGCAATGGTGACATTTTTTAACTTTCCTTCCACCTTTCTAAACATCTGCAAAATAATATTTCAGAATCGCCATCAACTGCTTCATCGACCTCAACATTCTAATCCTGCTCTCAGTCTGAAATCTCTTTCCTTTCAACTGACAGATTTGCAAAAATCAGATGTTGCAGAATGTCTCTGGCAAAATTAAATCTTTATTAACGATTTTCAATCTTACTTTCCTCTATTATGCTTTAATAATTATATTCACACACACATATATATATATAGATGTCTGTGTGTGTGTGTGTGTGTGTGTGTGTGTGTGTGTGTGTGTGTGTGTGTGTGTGTGTGTACTAATTTACTTTTATTACTTTGAAGTTTAAAATGGAATCGATATTCCCCTACCATTTCCACATGTTTTTCATTTGTCCTCAGCTTTTCTTGATGGAATTTCTGCTGACTTATTGACAAACTCTATCATAAGAAAAGATAGAATATCAAGTTTAAATGGCAAAAGAACATTATTTGTAATGGTTTTTATACGAAATTCTATATAAGTATCAGATAGATAGATAGATAGATAGATAGATAGATAGATAGATAGATAGATAGATAATGTGTGAGAAAGAGGGAAGAGAAAGAGGAAGAAATCTAATAGAAAAATTCTATCCCAAATACGTGTTTCCAAAATTATGAAGCTTCTTCTATTTTTCCTCCTCAGTTTGCTAGAAACAAATTATTTTAACATTTTAATTGTTAATATCTTCTTCTTGACATTCTATAGATTTTATCAGTCATTTATTCATTGATTTTTATCAGCACTTTGTATTTTTCCAACGCTTTGCTGGAAATTGCTTTTTTTCCATACAACTCTTTTAATTTTGTTTTCTATTTGATTAATATCTGTAGAAGTCAATCCATTAATTTCGTGCTTTTGAGATATTCTTTGGCAACGTGAGTAATAATCTACTTTGAAAAATGTAAAATATTTCATGAATATACTCTATATCTGTCTATATCTCTGAGATAACGTATTATGATTACTTGCACTATTTACATTATTCCGTCTGTTATCCTCATCTTCACATCCATATTCACAACTTTTTAGCTGTTGTACGCGCCGGCCTTCTTCATGTAATTGGAATTTCGAACCAAACTAACCGAAATAAATTGTTCAATTTGAAGTTCTAATCACCTGAAGAAGGCCGGAGCGTACAACGGCCGAAACGTTATGAATAAGGTAGTGAAGACGTAATAATGTAAATAGTGCAATCGATGAATATACTCATTATTTTGTTGAGACCTGTTCTACTAAAAGGATTTATCTAAAAACGTATAATAATATTTTGCATGCATGTTGACATCATAATCAATTTTAAAGTGAAATCTAATTTAAATGCCAAAAAACCTACCTCAAATCTATAATTTCTAGGAATGACCTCTTACATCTAGTCTAGCCACTATGTCCATTCATCCTCATTAGAAATCACTTTACATAGACATCTCCACCTAATGCATACCATTCTTACTGTTATATTTACTTACAGGTAACAGTTTTTGTGACTATATAAGTCGTTAATGTTCTTTATATTTTGCAAAATTTCACAGTTTATATTCGTAACAGAACCTTCTTCAAAAACTATTTTGCTGATCAGTTCATTGTATATTTTACATTTTTATTACATCTTTATCCTTTTTGGTCAACTTTTTCATTTCCATCTTTGGTCTTTAGTCAACTTTTTTCCAATTTTGAAAATTGTGTTTATATCATTCAGTAAAGTTAAAATATAGTGTTTCTCTTTTGATCCATGGTAATGTTTTTTGGGGTTTTTTATCTAAAATTAAAAGAAAAAAGCCTCTTTCCAGATAAATAATAAAATCTTACGCCGCCAAATAAGTTATTGTAAATATTTCTAATAAATTAAATATTCTATGTTTCAAAATTTAAAATATATGATTTTTATAAAAAATATTTAACACCACATCTATTATGAAAATATTGACGTAAAAGATAAATAGGAAAACTTTAAATTCCGTTTTATTAAAACAGATTTGTTAAATCATAAAATACACAATTTTGCCCGCTTCGCCATTATTTCCCTTATTTAAATATATAAATAAATATCTATATCAATGTATAAGCATTTATATGGGTCTATATTTACGCTTGGATAATTTGATGAGGACTTAAATCCAGGTAAATAATTGTACACACACACACACACACACACACACACGTTCTTAATTTTCACCTGCAGTTGTTGTTCTATTTTAATAAGCTATAGAATTCATCGTAAATATTCCCAACTCTGAGGAATTTTTATTTATCTCGATGATTCCAAAAGCAAATCTAATTTTAACGGTTAACATTAAAATGTGTCTAAAGTCTACCTTCCTCAAGTAATACTTCAGGAAATACTTGAAAAGCCCTGGGTTTGCAGCTAGTATAAACGCACGCACGCACACACACACACACACATATATATATATATATATATATATATATATATATATATATATATATACAAGTATAGGATTGGTGTATACAAAATAAATTCCAATAACCAAAAAATACTGTTCTTAAAAGAGTGCTCAATACACCATCACTTCATAAGACAGCAGAAGTGTTGAAACAAAACAGGTATTTTTGTAGTTATTTTATAACATATTTATGCTATAATTATCGAATAAATTTGATATTTGGAATATTTTTATTTGACATGTTTCTCTGATGAAACAGTTTCATCTGACAAAAGTATATTATTTCAACAAACTCTAGGCACCGAAATCGTTGCATCAGAAGCAGGGGTTTAGCAAATAGATTGTAAACAATGCCCTCAAAAAGATATCGGTGAAACAACCCAAAATTTAAAAAAAGCAATATATGAAGATAAAGATACATAGATTTAAACAAAACTCTCAATGCATTTGTGAGTCCCCGAAAACCTTTCATCATAATGTTTCATCTGGTAAACGTTACTAAATAAAAAAAAAAGTAGAGTATAACTGTTAAAATGATTATTAATGAATCAGGTGTGAAATGAGTGCAAAAAATAAGGTGGTAGAATGTAAAAATTATTGAGATAAGAAGGATAAATAAAGAATAAACCTTTACTTGAATAGGTTGAGATTTTATAGTTCCAGGGGAGCATCTACGTGGGAGTCGGTACCACAATGTCGCAGTTCTTGGGAGAAAGTGATTGGAACTTTCTTCTTGCGTTTGGAATACGATGGAAATAAGGATGATTCAATTCCATAAAAACAGCATGAAGTCTTCTGGCAGTAAACATATGAATTGGGGTTACTAAAGAATGAGGCTTATTTGGAAATTTGCCATGATGGTGCCAAGAGATTAGCTCTAGAACGGCGACGCTAAATCTGTCGGAGTTTCTTTCAGTAACACCACGTAAAGGCTTTTAAACGCTATCAAGGCAGGAAAGTGGCAATTGAAAAAAAAAAAAACCCCTGCCAATATGGCAGCAATTCTCCATTTTTGGTCTAATCTGTCTCTTGTATCTTGAAAAGATAAAGCATGATATAAAGAGTCAGGTACTTTCTGAAGAAATGTGAAGGAGCCGAAAGTTTTCCCAGAATCAATAAAGAAGGATCATATATATGAGATCCACTTGAGGTCTAGAATGAAGTTGATACCTAATTAAAAGATTAGAGCTTCATTGAGAGTGAAACCATTTGTAATACCCGCAGAAAACTTATCATCTCATCGGTAATGATGAAAACTAGCCTGTAACTTTGAATATCTCAATAGAGATATTCAAAGCTGTTAGAGCTAGACCAGAATCAGTTGCAAAGCTCCGTATATCTTCAGTTTTGGAAGTGTCGTCATAAATTATTGAATCGACTGCATATATATGTTTAATAATGTCCCTAGGCATATCGTTAATAAAAAGCAGAAAAATGGTATGACCGAAGTAAATGCCTACATTGATATCATGGCCATTCACAGCGACACTCATTAACCCACTTGAAAGAAGAGGCTTAACAATTACGTAACTTCTTGCAGAGATGTTTTAACTGAAGACTTTGTGTAGAAAACTCCGATGCCACAGCTTATGGGACGCTTCTGAGATATCTAAAAATATCGCTCTGGTGATGAAGCTACCATCGACCACTTCAATGATTTTATGGGGGATGACATGATGATATGATTAAATAGCAGTGCAAAATAGATTCTCTAGCATTAGTTGGCCAGCAACCGAGTAGACATATTACTCTGTAAGTATCAAATTCTCCAGGCCCTCCTTTCTCATTTCAGCTGCCTCTTCCTAATGTTAAATATAAGCCTCCTCTGTGTTTGCATCCTCTCCAAGACTTCATCGTTGCTCACACGCACGGTCCATTATATCCTCAGCATCCTTCTGTAGAACCACATCTCCGTCGCTTCGAGTCTCTTCATCATCTTTGAGGAGACTGTCGAACATTCGCTGTTGTAAAGAAGAACAAATGTCACGTAACAGCTCAGTACTCTTTCTTTGTTACCAAAAAGATCCACTGGCATGTCTCGCAATACTCTACCCAGCTTTTGAAATGCGTCCTTGGCCATCCCGATATGTCTACGGATCTCAGTGTTACACTTTCCGTCCTCTGTCAAAACACTTTCCAGATATTTAAACTTCCGCACCTGCTCGAATTTGGTGTCTCCGGCCTGCAAATCGCATTTTAGGCTCATCCTTTTACTGATGATCATGTATTCTATCTTCTTATAGTTTATGTCCCTTCTTCTCTCTCTCTCCTTTGCTAACTTTTGTAATTTCTTTTCCGTGTCTGCTATCAGTACTGTGTCATCTGCGTATTTTATGTTGTTAAGATTGTGGCCGCCAATGCTGAATCCTGGTAGGATTTCCAATTCTCTCAGTATTGCCTCGCTGTATACGTTGAATAGGTCGGGTGAAAAGACGCATCCTTGCTTTAAGGCCCTTTCTATTTTTGTATATTTGCTGAACTCGTTCTCTGTGTGCATGCATGCCGTTTGCTGGCAGTAGATATTATTGATTATTTTGATATCTTTCCCGAATATATCAAATTTGCTCAGCAACCTTGTTAAGTATAGTTCTCCAAAATCTTCTGAACTCTTATTTTGTCCAGTTTTACTTTGCAGAGATTGTGTCGGCACTTAGAGTTTGATGTAAAATTGGGAAATAACTTAGTCGAAATTTCATATAATTTCTTAAATTTAAACTGCTTGTGAGAATTATATATTCAAATATATATTTAATTCAATTATATATTCAAGTATATTTGTGTCTATGTTTGTAAAATTAATAATTAATTCTGTCAAAATAATCCATTTCTTTCTCGTCCTCCAGTTTTCACTGATAAAATTCTCTGTTTAATCAAAAATCTAATCAAGGAAAAAAAGAAAATAATTATTGATAGGAAAACACTTTAAGTACAGATTTCCTGTTAAGAAGTCATTCATGTGATAAAGTTTATTCTTTTTCTGAGATTGAATTTCTTAAATAATATACTGACCTTAACATAGTTGTACATGTAAAAGTACACGCCACATACAAACCTTAAATATTTATATCATTTACTTTCCCCAATGTTCCTTTCATTAGGGCATCTTTATGAGCGATTGTATAAGTCAGATTTATATTAGCAGTCAAGAAAAAAAATATGTCCAATTATTATTTTCAAAGCATTCCGTTCTATTATTATTCGCATCTCCTTTTCCTTATTTAACTTTTTCTACCATTCGAAGATCAACAGAAAATGTCGATAAAAGAATTCTTTTTAAGGCTTTATAGTCACTGTATGTTTCTTATTAAGAGATTCCGCTTCTTTGATATTTTTCTTAATAAAAAGTTGATAAAGAGACGAAGGAATCTATGAAGGAGTCGACAAACATTTTCCGAATCTTTTGTTGTTTCTTTTTATGTAATATTCACTATTATTTCCCATTAGGTAAACTTCAGACCATTTCTGTAGACATAAATCTATACGTTCGCATAGAATCTAGTTGAAGCAAAAAATTAATTTGCTTCTTCTGATATCAGTTTGGTTAATTTTTTTCAACATAGACATGTTTAGGAATTTTAATTAGAGTATTTTTCTTATAGAATATGTAAATATTATTATTACATTTTTAAAATCGTACCAACAAGGTGATTTATATATATATATAATGGATTGCATTACCCTCAGATATCGCACAGAGTTTAATTCAAATTGAGTAAAACATTTAAAAAGATAGGACTTTGTTAAAAATATCTTATTACTTTTAATCATTAGACAGGAATCGTTACAACGCGGAAAAAGAAGTTTATAATTGAAATTACATTTAGAAAATAAAATTTAAAACTAAATCAAATTTATTAACCCCCTTTGTAAAACAGTAAATACTTCCATACACAGAAATATATGTGTGTGTGTAAACGTACACACATGTAAATACCTTTGTTAATACACTCGTAGGTGGCTCAATGTTTATATGTGTCTGTTCTTGAAAGTAGATATATATATATATATATATATATATATATATATATATATATATATATAAATAAATATATATAAATAAATAAATATATATATATATATATATATATATATATATATATATATATATACTGCTTGTGAGAATTGTATATTCAAATATATATTTAATTCAATTATATATTCAAGTATATTTGTGTCCGTGTTTGTAAAATTAATAATTAATTCTGTCAAAATAATCCGTTTCTTTCTCATCCTTCAGCTTTCACTGATAAAATTCTCTGTTTAATCAAAAATCTAATCAAGGAAAAAAAGAAAATAATTATTGACATTACATACTTCTAAAGCGAATGTTGAAAACTATTCTCAAGGGCCTCTGCTGGTGATTATAAACACACACACACGCACGCATATATATATATATAATATCCTATATATATATATATAACGACTTGGATATATTATCATGTTGATACACAATCTTCAGGTGCAAAATACTCACTGGCCGTGAAAGCGTTAGGAAATTCGCTTTCTCGTGCTGTTAACTTAAAATGTATGTTAAGACTTTTTTTTATTTTATTATTGTTGCCTATAATATCAGAATTGATTATTTATAATTTATAATATTCGAATTCTTAATTTCGAAAGACGAAAAATTAAAACATTAATATTTTAAATAATTTTTTAAAATGATTTTATATATATAAGCATATATATATGTATCATAATATATAATATATATATATATATATATATATATATATATATATATATATATATATATATACACATTCAATTGAGTTCTCTGATGTCCCAAGCTTGATTCCGATATTCTATATTGACGGAATGTTTTCTGTCAAATACCAAAAGTTATTGGAATTCCGAGTTATAAGTTTTTATGCCTTTTGAATTTTTTCTTCCTCCATATTTGAATGGCGAATCTGAGAGATACACTATACATTTTGATGGCAGACTTTCATTTATTACGATTAGGTTAATGTTTATATAACAGTGTCTGCTGTCGATCAGACTACAAGAAAAGCAACTCACAAAATCCTAAAGCATTATTTCCAATTGAGAAAGTAAATTACTTTTGTAACACTAGCGATCATTCTGCACATCCGACATTTATTTTAACCGGTTTAACTGCACATCCCTCTTCTGGGCTTACTCATTTCCAGGAGGAAGAGTTTTTTTCTTTCTTTCTCTCGATTTTCCCTAATCTCAAAGATCAAAAGAAATCCAGCCTACCAGTCATCACCAAAATAGAATAATTTTCAGGCACTTTGTAATTTCATTATAACCCATTAATTTCTTTGTATGAAAAGACTGCCTTTCTCTGTGTGTATGCGCGCGTGTGTGCACGTGTGTGTGAGAGAGAGAGAGAAAAAAAAATGAGGAGACAAGTAATGTGAGAATTTGAAAGATAACACGAATTAAAAAAAAAAGGAAAACAGAGAAAAAATGATGTGTGTGTGCTTGGAAACCTTGGTAGAGCTAACAATTAACATGATAGATTATCAACAAAGACGTTGGTATCATTTCAATCCGAGTCCATATCCTTTGAAATGTTTTCTTTGCTCAAATTCTTTGGGAATATCACGATGCCTCATACGCTTCTTGTTGAAACAGCTGTCCATATTTTCTGGTCAATGTCCAGATCAAATATATAAAATTGGAGGCACACGGTTATTTCTAAACAAAAAAGAAGATCACTCAAGTAGATTAGTTAAAAGATTGCGAGAAAATCAAATCAAAAATCAGGTAAAGAGCAAAATCAGATGCCATTTCCCACACGCACTCACAAAAAGTAAATATTCCTATATTTGCATACATATCTCCATATATTTTTTATAAACAAATATATACATATATTCATTTGCGTTGCTGAATATAGGTGCGTGCATCTGTGTATATAAGAATATATTGGTGGAATTGCAAAATGTAAGAATATGGCATTGATATATATATATATATATATATATATATATATATATATTTGAAAGAGATATATGCTAATATGCGTATAGGTTTGAACAACGTCTAGAAATAAGCGTGCAAATTGTAGACGTAATTTCACTCAAGTTTTGATCATATATAATAAATAGAAATATTTTCATTATTTCAAACATTATTATCACTGTTTAATAAATAAAAATGTGAGAATATTTATAAATGCTTAATGTATCTGTATATAAATATGTGTGTGAGAGAAATAGAAAGAGTGAGAGAGAGAAGGATTATGGAATAATTACCGCTGGCACACATAAGGTGTTAGTTACAAGAATGATGCATAAAAAGAAGGATGCATAAAAAGAAGGATGCATATTATGAATGAAACTTTCTGTACTTAAAATAACTTATTGACAACACCTATCTATACACACATATAGTTATACACATGCACACGCATAAGCATACACGTGCACAAATATACCGTATATATAAACACTTGAGGTCGTACAGAACAGTTCTCGATTCGCCCGATATCCTAAAATCGGATGAAGTGGAAATAAAAAAGAAAAACCCTTATATTTGACTTTTGGGACGGGGCTCTTCTTGGTTGGTCCGAAAACTTTTCTGTATCCTCTGACATGTTTACATAATCAATATGCTGTCACAGAGACGCGGTAAAAGAAGATAAAGACACCAACAATGGTTATTAACTGCCGCCATTTGCCTTGCAATATCTAGTATAACCACAATTTTCCATTAGTTATTTTAACTTCTTTGCTTTACGTTTTGCAATCCATCGTAGAGTTAACTTCGATTTCTGTGTTCTGTATTCCTTTAATACGCAATCGATGAAACTATTCTTGAATGCAAATAGCTGACAATCAATTTTTCACTTCGTTTTTAGTGTCCACTTAGCATCGCAAAAAGAAAAAAATATATAAAAAAGCTTAAAAATATTTTTTATTTGATTTCTGCTTTACTATACGTGAAAAAAAATATGATTGCATTTTTATTTGTTAATATGCTAATGATTCTTGCCTGTCGCTTGACATACGTTAAATAATTATTCCATTGAGTGCCGTAATGTTTTCAAATTTTGATGGTAAATTTAAGAATTAAACTGAACAATTAAACATTCAATTTACCATCAAGAACTGAAAACATTACGGCACTCAATAAAATAATGAATACCTTAAATTCATTTCCCATAGCAAAAAATTTATGAACAAAATTTTTGAAGGATGTCAAGGGAATTTGAAGATATTTTTGAAAAATTCCTTTATACATTCTTTAATGTATGAGATTTAGTGAAAAATGGTAAGCCAAATGAAACTCGTTACGCAGATGGATTTGTCGTAAAGCAAAAGGAAATATATTCATAATATCGGGTGATAAAAAGGAAAAGGATTGGCACGATAGAATAATAATAGATGTGGGAATAATTTAAAGAGGTGGGAAGGAAAGACAAGCATTGAAGAAAAAAATGTTATAAATACCTAGGTTTTTTCTATAATGAATCGACAGATCACTTTACTCATCGAAATTTTTTTCATGAATATATATCTTGCACGATCATGCGATCTATTTTTTTTTTCTTTTTGGGTGATAAATTATATAAAAACTATCCGAATGTTCTTTTTATCCAAGCGCTTTCGGCTATACATTTAGTCATTGTCAAGAATTAGATTTTAACTCTTAAAATTAGAAATACTTTGTTGTATGTATGTGTTATAATTTTTTTTTTTTTTTCAAAAAACGGTCAAGATATTATGTCCATGTTCAAAGTTAATATCATTAAGTGTTGGTTTGTTTGTTTTTATTAATAAGGCTTCCATTATTTTTAGCCTTTTTTGCATGTATATGATGCTATTATAGTTAGGTCTCCATGAAAATTTAAATGAGATCTAATTGAGCTATTGTCAGAAAGGTGTAGAGTTAGTCTGCGTGTCAAACATGTTGTAGTGTGGCCTATATAATTATTTACGAATTTTGATTGAAGAGGAATACAATTCCTTAATATTTGCCCTATTTAATTTTGATCTAGGAGGTGAATTATTATTTTTAACTATAAGGTTAGAGGTTTTAAATTTTTCATATTGAATAATTAATCTCTTTTTCTTTTCTTTTTTTCGCTATTGTGAACTTGTTTATACATTTATTATAATGTTCTTAATTCTGTATTCATCCTGTTTATAATTCTAATTTTCAGTTAAAATATAATCCTTGAAAATGGTTAAATGTATAGCCAAAAACGCTCGGATAAAAAGAACATTCGGACAGTTTTTATATATTTTATCGTCAGAAAAGAAAAAGTTATTAGATCGCATGAGAAATTGTATAAAAAAAACTAAATAAAACCACCTTGTCTGTCGTTTTTTCAATGAAATGTATATATATATATATATATATATATATATATATATATATATATATATATATATATAGAGAGAGAGACAGAGAGATACATAGATGTGCGTATATATATATATATATATATATATATATATATATATATATATATATATATATATATAGTATGTGTGTTTTTGTGTGCGTCTAGTCACACAAATCAACATTGCAATTTTTATCGTTAACTGAAGGCTTATGAGAAGCCAGTAGTGGGGTCACATATTTTTCCCACCTTTTATTATTTAGTGATCATTTTTCTTTTCATTTTCTATTCAGTAACTTGATCCCGTTTTTTTGAGTTCTTATTCATTCTTATTTTATGTTTATATATTTTATTTATTTATGTTTTTATTTTGTTTTATTTCATTTTCTTTCTGAATATCTGCAATGAGGATTTATTATTTATTTATATAATAGCCCGCGTGCAATTAACCCCCTATGTTTACGTGTGTCGACGTTAACGAATTCCAGCGATACAGGTTGGGAAATTCACAGTTTTCCTTCTCCTAGACTGACTGCGAAGCAAAACTAAAGAGCCCAATCTACCCTACTATTTAACCCATAGCTGGGAGAAAAGATGGATTTATAACTTTTACAAGGATAGTTGCGCTAAAGTGAACATAACGAATTCGACAGGAATTTTGAACTTGGTTCGCTGAATTCTCGTCCCGAGCCGCGCATACATTTTTATAAACTGTTTCATTTATTTAAAAGGAATATTTGGTTTTTGCTAGTATTTCATTTCTGTTTCATTTTAAAAGATTATTAAACATTTCTCTTCGTCTTCATATGAGATTATTTAAAAGCATAACAATATTTTAAAAAATATTTTTTGTCATGACATCGCTTTTATTTTTTCTCATTGTGTATGAAAAATATTCGCTTCGTATCTTGTCAAGGATTTATTTCACACGTGAAGCTGGATAATGGATTAACATCGTTCTGATTGGCATTTATAAAATATCTGAATTTGCAACGACCGAGAAAAAAGAATAACATATCAACATACATAAAATTATACATGTTTGTATATATATATGTGTGTGTGTGTGTTTGTATATATATATATGTGTGTGTGTGTGTGTGTGTGTTTGTGTGTGTGTCCAGATCAATGTTTTATAATCTGAAATATGGTCGATTTAGCCAATATCCTCGATCAAGGGGCTAAAGGTTAGATTATACGGAATATTCAAGACAGCGGAGAAACACACAATTGTTTTTTAACGATAATGTTTTTATGTAACTTGCTTTCTGACAGACACAAAGAGTAAATAATAATTAATACTACGAAAATAAAATTGGATGAAATCAAATTAAAGGAAACGAACTCGAACTAACACACACACACACACGCATATATATATATACAAGGTGATTGAAAAGTAACACCTATTTTATGTATTATGGACTCTCCCGTTTAATTATAATTTTTACAAGACAGGAGAATTCATCAAAAATAATAATTTAGGAATATTTTTCAATTATATATATATATATATATATATATATATATATAAGGGGGAGATTATTGTCGTTCAGACGAGAGAAAAGTGTATCTTTGTATATTTTAAAGAGAGAAAAATTGGCCAGGCCAAGATGGATTCAGATGACTATAACTACACAGAAAAGATAATGGTTAAAAAATTTAACATTGGAACAGAATATTCTTTCCTTTAAATAATATGTGGACATAACCATTGTTTGCCTGATGAAGGTCACAAGAACGGAAACACGTGTAGCAAAATATATAGAATAAAGTATATCAAAAATACACATTATAATCAAAAACATTTAGACCTTTTTCTCTCTTTAATATATATATATATATATATATATATATATATATATATATATATATATTTTAAGGTATGCTATATTTATGGATAAAAGGGCTCAATATCAGCGATAGAGCGTGTATAAATATATAAGTGGACACTGAAGTCAAGACTAAACGGCGGTAGTCTCTCTCATGATTGAACGAAATCTTCAGGCCATGTACGATGGATAAATTGTCGTCTAAATTAACGAAATAACACTGATATCTCATTTTAACAGAGATATTTACCAAAATTACACAATAAATATTTTGAAATACTAAATGTTAAATTTGTTCAATGAAATCGATATTGGCTTCAAACACGGCCTCCAGACGACTTCGGAATCTCCCGCAACTCTTCTGAGGGTCACCTTGTTTAAGTTTGTGAATGCTGCCATAATACTTGCCTTCAGTTTATCTTTAGTTTTACAAGGAGTTTTGTTGGTGTCTCGCTCAACTGTGCCCCACACACAATAATCAAGGGGGTTGCAGTCTGGGGAGTTAGGTGGCTCCACATGTAAGAGATGATGTGACTGCAGAAATTGTCTGACAGCCATGACTGGGTTCTCCTGTGTGGCATGGTGCAGAGTCCGGTTACCAGACATAGGGTCTTCCAGAAGCCACTCTCTTGACCTAGGGCATCTCTACCTCCTCAAGTATCTCGATGTAGGCCTCTGTGTTGAGTCTGTGACCCTTACCAACAAATTCAAAAGTTCTTTTCCAATCAGAATGATCAGAGTGAGTTTGTCGATCTGCCGTACCTTTGTAATCACCATTAGACTCATCCATCTTTTTCTGAATCTTCTACACTGTCCTCAGATTGACACAAAACACGCTGACTTGTTCGTATCCGATGTGAATACCAAGCAGTAAAGCATGCCGTTTCCAAATTTACTGGCAGAGTGAATTGCGTCATGGTGCTCTTTTTCTCACAGATGCCAATGCCCAAAAAAAACTTACATAATTATGCAGACGAAAAAAAAAAAAACAATGCAAATAATATCGTATTCTGTATATATGTGCATATATATATTTATATATATATATATATATATATATATATATATATATATATATGCATACATACATATATATATGTGTGTTTATTATATATATATATTTGTGTGTGTGTCAAATGTCAGTATTAACGTAAAAACAAACATTATATAATTATATATATATATATATATAATATATATATAAATATTCAATGTGTGTAGTAGTTATTTATATATATAATATTTTCATCTTATATATATATGTGTGTATATATATATATATACATTATTTTTTATATTGAATATATATAAATTTTATATATATATATATATATATATTATATATAATATATTTATTTGAAAAAAGAAGAGAGAAAAAACAAAAAACATTCTTATAATGTCTATCCCTAATATTGAAATAAAAAGGAAAAAAAACCGTAAATATAGAATAATTATAAAACTATATTTTTATTAAATATATATATATATATATATATATATATATATATATATATATATATATATATATATATATATATATATATATATATATATATATATATATAAAATATATTTTTAAATGCATCCAAAAGTTTAATTTGTCCAAGATCTCTTTGCAATATATAAAAAAAAAACTTTACTTATTTTGAGAAAATCTTTTTTTAACTTGTCATTTCTTTTAATTTTAATTCGAAAAAATGTGCAGAAATATTCAATTTATTATCATAATCTTTATTAAAGCTAATTTTGTTTTAAATAAAATATTTTTATATATTGCGATTCTAATGCAAAAATAATAACTGTCTTTATTTCATCTACAAATATGTACCTGTATTTCCAGTAATAATTGATTGCTCATAAACTTTATTTATTGAATTTGCTGTACAGCCAATGAAAAATTACTGTTGTCACTTTTGTACAGTAAAGCATGATGTTGTCATTGTTTTTTTCATTTATATATTTTGTGAATATGTATAAAATATTTTTGATGATGCTTTATAAAAATATTTTTAAAAAAATTGAACTGTTTTTTACAATATGCATTCCTCTATTTTGTTTAGTCTTCTTTATCTTTTTTAGAATAATTGTTTAATTTAAAATAATAACTTTAAATAGTTAATAAATGGCAAAATTATTATATATTGACTTGTATTCAACTAAGTGATGAAGAATGTTTCTCTAATGTTGAATTAAAATACCATTTTTTATTTAAATTCATTTTTTTATAAATAAAAAAAAATCCCCAAATATATTCTTGGCTTTAATGAAAGGAATTTGATATATAAAAAAAAAAAAATTCAAATCAGAAAAAAATAAAAATTTTTTAGAAAATATATGATTGACATTGCGTTTAAATTTTGAAGATCAAAAGTTAATAGGTCTTAATATTGTTTCAAAAATTGAAAACAGAAACTTTTCAAATATAGAACATGCAATAGATTTGAGCCGCCATTTCATTTGTAAAATAAATAAACCTTGCACCAAATCCATATTTATAAATAAATATAGAAAAAATCAATTAAAGTTCATCAGAACAATTACTATGAAAAATTTTTAGAAAATGCTCCAAAAAATATACATTACGACAGTTGATAGTGATATTATTTAGTTCGAGATGCCAGGACAAATTAATAAAATAAACAGATTCTTTTGATTTTTATCAAAATATCTCTATATGAATATAGCAGGTACCAATATATTTGTGATTATAAAAATTCTGAAATCAAAATACGAATGGTTTGAAAAAAATTGTTATAACACATCACAATGTTCTTTTAAATTATCTTCTCGAAAATAAATTAACCGGAAGTAATTTTTACTATTTCCTGTTCATCTTATGAATGATGGTATCAGTCAATATATTTTCCAGTGTCAAAATCTAAGAGCAAAGAGAATAAATTACAAATATATCAGTTTGCAGCGATATTCGGATATTTACTTAAAAAAAAACCATTTATAGAGGCCGACAGATTGTTTATTTGTTTAAAAGTTTTTAACCAACCCACTGCCCCCAAATCTGGCCAAATAAATGTCAGAATTTGTTTTAGAATTGCTCAAGACAACCATTTTTCAGCAAACCATTACAGATCGATATTTTTGAGACTATATATATATAAAAGGGGCACCTCGATATGGTGTAATGGTTAAATATTTGAATATTGTCTATATAAAATAATTATGACTGAGTAGTGAGTCCGATCCTCATTGTGTACCCCTCTACTTTCTGCCTTGTTATATATCTGATATATATATAAAATCATATATATATACAGTGGAGGGAAACAAATATTCGTATACAAATTTTGAATTTATTGTATTTCCAACTAATGAATAAACATACATTTCATATAATTAACTGTACACAGATGCATAATAACTAAATATGCATAGAAAGCAGAACAATTTTGATTTAAGCGAAATAAATCCCATTTATCCATTTTAATGGATAAAAAAGTATTCGTACAATACAAAAAAGAATACATAATCTTCATTTAATACGTTTTAGAATAGCCATTATTCACTTCTACAGCAAACAACCTCCTCTTTTAGTACTCAATTAATGATTTGCAAATTTTAGTTGGTATTTTGTTCCATTCTTCTTTGCATATGGTCTCCAGATCCGAGTTGCTTGTTGGAGCTCTCGATTGGATTTGAATAATAATAATAATAATTTTCAAATAACGCCACGGATTCTCGATGGGGTTTAAATCTGGGGACTGATTTTACCATTTCAGGATATTTACATTATTTTCAGCAAGTCATTTCTTCATAGATTTTGCAGTGTTATTAAAATCATTATCTTGTCGGGAGATCCAATCAGGAGGAAGTTCAAGATCTTCAACTGAAATCATTAAATTTTCTTCCAAAATATTTTGATATGCTGCGGCATTCATTCTACCATCTTTTACTGATATGTTGCCAGTACATTTTGCAGAAAAAAATCCCCCAAACCATGATGAAAGCCACCACCAAATTTCACTGTTGGAACTGTGTTCTTTTGTTTGAAGGCATCGCCATCTTTCCTCCATAAATGATTTCTAGAATTACGTTTGGGAAACAACTCAATTTTGGTTTCCAAAAATCATAATACTTTTTCCCAATACGATTTTTCCTTATCCTTATGTTCATGAACGAATTTCAAGGCATACGTTTTGGCATCTCTGTGTTTTCAATAGCAGTGGAGTTTTTTTCAAGGGGGGCATGACTTTTGATTGTTCCTCTGAATTTCATTGCTTATTGTCCGTTTACTGACACAGATTCCTGATGAAATCAATTCATCCTGCAACTCTTGACGAATAACCATTGCATTTTGTTTAATTTGGCGCTTTAATTTCCTCAAGGATCTTGAAGAAATCTTCGTAGATCAGCTTTTCTTCTTTGGTTTTCAACAGTTTTGAGTTTTTATACCTTAGTGAATGAACTAATTGTAGTAGATGGAATGTTCAGTTTATATGAATATTTTACTGTAACTTTCACCTTCTTTCCAGAGCATAACAAACAGGTCTTTTTGCGAATTTGTCAATTCTTGCAATGATGGTAACCTTCTTGGACGAATATCAATTACAGAATGTTTTGTTTATATTTTTAGTCTAAGAATAACTACTGATAACATCACAGAAACATTCTAGAATATTACACTTGAATAATCTAGAGTATTAAAGCAATTTAAAGTTTTAAAATCTGAACCTTTCATTGTACTAATACTTTTTTTATCCATTAAAGTGAATAAATTAAATTTATTTGTATTAAATCAATTTTTTCTGTTTTCTATGCATATTTAGTTATGCATCTGTGTACAGTTAATTATATGAAAAGTATGTTTATTCATTAGTTGGAATGTATGTGTGTATGAGCGTCTGGATCTGTAGGTTTGTTTCACTCAATAAAGAACTCAAAAAGATCGTAAACAGTCGATTTTGCGCCCACAGGTGCTTATTTTAAAAATGTAACCAGCGCATATTTTGATTAAATAAACTTCTTTTGTTTAAACTCACAGACACAAATAACCGACCCATTTCGTTTCTCAAATTGGTGATTATTCGTGAGGGGCGCGTATTTTAAATTCCTTTGGAAAGGGAGAGTTATTATTCGAGAGAGGGCATTAAATCTAGCCTTTACGGTAATATGAAAGATGGAAATATTAAAAATACCAGGACCCAACCAGAAATCTAAAGAAGCAATGAGGTATGAAGCCTTAACCAGAATAAATAGCCGAGTGAAAAACTTTCTTAATAACACTAAAAAAGAAAAAACTAAATTTCTAAAGAGTAAAAAATATGCTCTGCATACTACAAATCATTACAGTGCCAATAAGAGTTCAGGGAAAATGGTGAAGCTTTGCTGTTACTCGATTCTTATATAATAATACTAATTATAATAAGTGCCAATAATCAGGGGAGCAATAGGAATGTTTTTAAAACGATTTTTGAAACGTCAGTAATTAATTCAAAAAGAACACTGAGGAGAAGTTAGAAATTTGAGGAGTGAGTTACCAGTTATGAGCCAATAAGTAAGAATTGCCTCCGCCAAAAGATTTATTAATAACGAAAGCAATAAAAGAAAAAGACGTTTCTGTGTGTGTGTGTGTGTGTGTGTGTGTGTGTGTGTGTGTGTGTGTGTGTGTGTGTGTGTGTGTGTAAAAAAAAAAAAGTGTGTGTGTGTGTGGTGTGGTGGGTGGGTGGGTGTGTGGGTGGGTGGGTGTGTATGTGTGTTGTGTGTTTGCGTGTGCGTGTGTGTAGATATATGGGTCGGTGTGCGTGCACGCGCGTGTATGTGTGTGGGTGGGTGTGTGTTTACGTGGTGCGTTCCAATAGTTCTGGGCACAGCATTTTTAATGGGTTGCAGATTCTTCTTTGAATTTTCTCATGAATTTCTAGATACATAGAAGCACCAGTTCAGATGTGACGGCAATATTCAATAGATGGATGAGTGACATAAATATGTAAGATAGATTCTGACGAGAAAAATTTCTTGGGCGACGCAGTAAACGAAATTTAATAGTAGCAGACCTAAGCAGTTTATTCAATAAAATCTTTCCACATAATGTCAGTGGAAAACGTTAGCTCGAGAAGGTCGCTCAATGCCGCTGTCATGGCGGTTAGCAGCAGCCATGATGATGAAAGGAAAAAATTATTCTTTCTAACGATTAAAAGAGAGCAGCTTCGTTTTGCAAAAATAAAATTAACAAGCCATTTGTTGCGCCAATCAATTTTTAGATCAGCTGCTAATCTGACCTTATCGAACCAATCAGATTTACCATTAAGACATAAGTAAATACTTATGTCATCAGCAGAGATCCTGAGTTGAGACCTGATGACTTTGGATGACTGATGAAAAAGATAACACCCTGGGGGGATATATACGTTAATGCAAAAATATCTAGACGAAGCATTGTTGAAAAAAACTTTAATTTCCCGTTACATAAGATTGAATCAAATTAAAAATTAATCCCGAAATACCATAATCTTTTAATTTGTGAAGAAGACCAGCCTACGAAATCATGTCAAAGTTAACTTCCTACCCATCCTGTGATATCCAAACCAACAGCCGGAGATCCACCATTGTTATTTAAATCTTGATAACCTCCTTAAGCAACAATCGATATGTCAGCAGTTTATTATTAATATTTTATTGTTTATCTGAAAGAAGACCTTGCCTGGTTAGATGTTTAACCAATTTAGAGTTGATTAGAACACCTTGAAATTTTCCAAAAAATGTTAGTATACTCTCAAACTCACACCCAACCTGAAATGAAACTCGTACGTACGATCCATTGCTAAGGATGTATGTAAAATGGATGGCACTCTGTACCGCTCCTCCTGATATCCTCTGTCTTTACAAGAGACAGATCAGGTCAAAATATAGAATACTGTCATCATGTTTGGGTGGCAGCTGACCAGACCTCACTTTCAAGCCTTGATAGAATTCAAAAGCGTCTCCGACTTATTCTCTGCACTCTCTCCAACAGGCGGGATGTGGCAAACCTCTCACTGCTCTACCGCTAAATCCACGGAAAGTGCTCGGACGATCTACATTCCCTGGTCCCGCGAAGGAAAAGCTTCACATCAAGAACCTGTCATGCCACTTACTTAGTAGTAAACCTGCAACATTCCCCTCCGTTTTCCATCGGTGAGAAGTAAGTTCCACTCGAGCAGCTTCTTCACGCAAATCACTGCCCGATCACTACAATCTTAAGCTGTTTAAGGCTAGGGTTAACAATTATCTTGCACACTTATACACGCAAATAGCCTCCATACATAACCTTTTACCATGAGTGGCTCTCGGGCCTTGTAAAGGGGGAACGTCGCTGTAAATATATATTTGTGACTGGTAGGGATAATTCCAAGTAGGATATAATTAGGAAGAGCTCTACAGAACATAATAATAATTAAAAAATAATAATAACCAGCGGATTGTCCAGCATTGAACATAATTTGAAAAACTATCAAAATACAAAGACCTGGAAATTGAAATAGAAAAAAAATTCATAATAATAAATAATAATTATATGGAACAAAACAACACATTGAAAAATCAAACCCCAGAAGAAAGGTTGTCTTATTATACAGCACACACTAAGGAGAACTTTGTCATGTAACGAACTTCATCGGAGAAAATTTAAAAAAAAAAAAAAAAAAATTAACATAAATGAATAACAACACACCACGACCTGCCTTACAAAAGTAGTGTGTCCATAGCAGAAATCGAATGAAATAATAATAATAATAATAATAATAATAATGATCAAGAAGAAGAACTTAAAGATTCATTTCGGTTATAATTTATTTCGTAAATATGTGTTACAAAAGTCTTGAAGCTACAAGAAAAACTTTTTTCAACTTTGTCATAGGTCACTTTCCTCTTCATGAGAAAAATAGTTTCATAATCAAGATACAGGTGACTGAAATAGTCTTTGGTATTTTTACATTTACTATACATGGCTGGTTAAAGCATAAAACCTAATCCTGAGAGTGTGATTGTATTACGCTAAACATACGCTTGTGAGAATCCTTCCTGCCTTGAAAATCAGCGAAATAAATCTTGAATTTTATCTGGGCTTGAACGCAGATATTTGTGGCAAATGATCAACATGACTAACCTAATTGTTTGTTTGACTTAGCATCAGCTGTTACAAAACGAAAAGAACGATGCAGCACTTCAAGTTCTGACTTATGACTCGTGCACGAATAATCGACAGGAAGCCTACGTAGCAATACACGCTACAGTGGGAATTGTTGTTTTCATTGTTTTTAACTCACTTTCCGGGGTGTAAACAAATTTAATACACGCTGCCACACTTTTCAATGCAAGGAAAACAATTAGACATTACTTCGCATTTGTTTTAGATTTCTGTTGATTAAATATGTCAATTTTTGAACATATTTAGCCAATGAAATTCTGCAATCTTTATCCATATTTGATTGAATATTTAATCGATAAAAACTCTATTTTCAGATAATCAGGTCATTAAGAAAGGGAAGAAATCATTCGAACTTTACTCTAATTGCGAATATAAAAAAAATGTATTTAACTTATAAGCAAAAAAAGAGTTTGTTTTTGTTTTTCCCTTATCTGCGTTTCTAGAAAACAAAAAACAAATCGTAAATATTTGAAAACAATAAACTTGCGAGATTTTTGTGTAGATTTAAAAGTTGTACAAACCTTATCTATTATATTATTGTGCTATAGTTCGTGCAAGTAAAAGGTTGGTGACGATTTTAAGGGAGCATGTAATTGATGCGGATTTATTAATTAAAACGAATTTATTAATTAAAACGTATGCAAGACAGTATCAAAGACGTAAATGTCAATATTTTAAGTATTTTAATTATTTAAGTACGAAGTCCTATTATTTTATTGAATTAAACATTGGCTTAATCCTTTCATTTTTTAATTCGGCCTAATTTTTATATTTATAATATATATATATAATTCAGCTTAATCTATATTTGTATACTAGGTAGCGAGACGGTCTTTCTAACGCATTGTAAATCATTTAAATGCTTTCTTTGAACTTAAATTTCGATTCTATTCTAAAGATAATATCCTAAAGCTAATCTGAATTAAAAGAAAAATTAATTACCGATTATAAATAAATTTATAAATAAACTTTTTAGGGATTTTTAAAACATTGGCACGTTTTAAAGCTTAAAATTCTCGTTAAAATCCAATATTTTCCTAGACATCTGTTTCTAAGTCTAGTAGTAAATGTAATACTTAATTAACTTAATTTTCTAAAAGTAATGCTTACCTTTTACTTAGAAACAGAAAGAAATTAACGTTTTATTTACCCACGGTAGTCTGTGAGGTCAAAGGACTATAGAAATAGTAGAAGACACATAAAATGGCTGAACGAGAGATATTATATTAATATCATAATACCCTTCTGATAAAGCGTGATATTATAATTATGTCCTTTTTGTACAACCATACCAAAAATAATTTAACAGTTACTAAAAGTAAAAAAAATGAAAGGAATTTCTTTAAAAAAAAAAAAAAAAAAAAAAAAAAAGATTCACGCCCGAAATGACATTAAACTTTACATTTTTTTTAATCTTCAAAAATGCTTTTATTTAATAAAAGAAAATCTTGTGGCGAACAGCAACGGGATGAATTTCAAAATCAAACTGAAATATTACAAGTATTTTTTTTAAATAAATATTACGTGTGGATTTGTTTTCCTGTCCAATCTGAAAGAAAAGGTCATGTTTTATTAAATTATGCACGCATGACTCCTCAAAATGTTTTTTTTTTTTTTTTTTTTTTTAGTTTTATCGAATTATTTTTGGTAAGATACAGGGTGAATATTTCGTATGTTCACACTTGACGTTGCATATATTTTTAACTGAAATAATATCTTCAGGATTTTTTTTTTTTTTATAAAACTATAAAAAATGAAAGAACATCGTACACACTAGGTGAAGCATATCTTCAAAAAATAGTTCCCCAAAATGTTTTATAAAAATAAACTGTTCAATAAAATATTCATTTATTAATAAATAAGTACTGAAAATTTCGTTTGAATCGGATAATTCCATGATTTTTGGCAAATATTTTAAAAGAGTGGGCAGCGATTTTAGCTTTCATTTCGAAAAAAGGCATACATTTTTGTGACAGCTATCGTATATGATCGACCTTGTTTGTGTATGTTTTTGGCGCAAACTTTAAAAAAGACTCTTCTTAAGGGTTAAGTAATTTATTTCTGATGTCAATCTTGACGGTGAGTAAGCAGTATTTACGTTCGTAATTTAATTTCAAAATCAGTGTTATAAAACTCCTTGGAATTCCCACGAGTACGTCTAGTTTGCTACTAATGTTTGTTAGTCGATCCTAATAAACAAGCAACGATAAAAAAAAATATAGGTTATCTCCCTTTAGTAGATAACTGCTGTTGATAATATGACGGGTTCATTAATGGTCCAATAATGGATAAGTTCCAAAATTAGGCACCAAATAGAATTTGGGCGCCAAAGTAGAGGCCGTGACCACCACGAACGAGAGCGGGGTGTTTTCAGCTAACCACGAACAAACCAGAATGATTCTAGGACAAGCAGCTATTGGAAGTAAATGCGAACAGCACAGATAAGTGTTTCATCTATTTCACACAGACACATTTTTTTGGTATCATCCCCGATTACTTGACTTTTAACTGCTAAAAGAATACGTTTTTAACAATCCTCTATAATGTATTTCTCATATAAAGTATGTTTTCAAACTGTTCAACTGTTTCATCTTTATTTCTCAAGAAACGACTCAATTTGGGGAATCGTTAAATTTCCCACATCTTGCTAAAAAAGCATTTGCAAGTAAACAATTTTGCCGAATATATACGCAAACAAGTAAGCATTTACTATGTATACGTGTGCAATTTGCCAAACGCATAAAGCAATTTTGTTGAGATATTTTTTTAAAAAATTGAGACAGATTTGAGCATAAATGCATCGAGACAAAAAATATCTCCTTGTCTGCCGTACTTTTTATGTATGAGAGAAAATATATCCGACTGCTGTTTTTTGTATATGGAAAAAAACTAAGTTATTTTTTGTCTTCACAGTTAAGTAAAGTTATTACAGACACGAGGTGTTCAAAAATAATTAAAAATGATTCTGCCCTTCTTCACCGTTAAGTGAATTTAATCCGGAAATGAGGTGTCCAAAAATATATTAAAAAAAATAGTTTTGCCTTCAAACAAATAATAACCAGTTCTCCTACGACCCCTATTTTGAACTTCGTATGGCATGGATTTCTTAAGGCAGATTCTCTGGATTCAAACTCGTAAGACACATCATATTTGATAAACTACCCCATAATTTAAGTCGGGAAATTATTCAAAGGGTAAGTAGCAGTTACCCTACGTTGAAGGATGTATTTGAGAATTATAATGAAGGTATCTGCACACTGACATAGAATAAGAGGCCCTTAGGTGTATATAAAAAGAATTCTCGAAGTAATAAATCCGATGAAAACGAAAATAATGGTGCAATTGGCAGAATTTCGCATTAGCTCTAATGGGAAGACATGTAAATTTTGTGCATCGTGTGGTCACCCATGGAGAAGTGTACGAAATATGATTCTTATGAGACTAGAACTGAGAGATGCAGATATTTGAAATTATTTATTTTCCTGGACTTCCGAATAAATTATTCCTTTCCTGTAAATAATGTCCATCTAAGTGACATATAACGCTACTATGCGATAATCATAAGGAGCCAATACGAATGAAGAAAACAGCTTAAGCCTACCTATTGTGGAAGTCACATTATCTTGGGGCACCAGTGGTCGTATTTATCTAAAGGAATATTAAAAAGGTTAAAATGTCCTAACTGGAGTCTAAGTAAAACTTATACAAGTGATTCCAATAAGAAATTATACCAAGTCATATTGAAAGTAGATGTGGGCAAAGATAGATCACTTCCTATTCCTATTTGTTGGACGAGAAATTTAATATTCAATTCAAGTTCGATGACTTCCGACAAGTGATAACCAATTTAACTAAATTAAATTACAAATTAGCCTTTTCTCATAATAATGATAGTAATCAAATAAACATACAAGGAATTCTGGGAGTGGACATTCTTTAACATATGGAAGATACCAAAAATTGTTAAATATATGAATGGGGTGGCGTGGAAAACGCCGAATGGAATTGCCCCTTTTGAAAACAGTCTAAATTTTCTATATAGATATCAAGTTACCCAAGTGGAATCTGAGGCTTCCAATGTTCACCACTGCTACCATATTATAATGTCTGAACATTCTTCATGTCCCGAACAGCAAGGCAAATTTGTATTGGAACCAAAGTCCACCTGACCTAAAAAAAATTCCCAATTATCTAACGTCGATCGGAACTTAGAGAAAAATGATTGCTGTGGGTTCGTGCACAGTATTGAAGCTCGTGTCATTCTGAGAAATTAATAATCCTAAAAAATATAACCTACCCTGATCTGTTAAACAAAAGAAGTGAATTAATGGCACTTGCATCCATAGAAATAAGTTCCTACTCTTTGTCCCAGATTAATGTAGTTTTCTCAGTTTCGGATGCCATAGATACTGGTTTTAGTGTTGCTATTATTATTATTATTATTTCTCTGTTTTTATTTTTAATGTTATCATTACCATGACTTATCATTTCATTATTATCCTTTTAAGTAATGCTATCATCAATATCACTTTCTGATTCTTATTATTCTATTATTATCAGTGCTTTTTATCATCATTTTATCACTGCAAATATTTTTTGTAAATTTTATTAATCCTATCATTAACTGTATTTTAAGCAAAAACAAGAGTTGCTCCCTTAACTTTCAAACGTATTTTCAAAACAGCTTCCGTAAACGTCTACTTTAAACGAACATTAGACTTTTTTATTTTTATTTTCAATTGTAAGTGTAAGCTTGAGTCTAAATATAAATTCAAAATTAGATTATTGTGCAATTAAATATTTAGCAACAATAACAATTCATTCAAACATCACCATCGAACTTGCGAGTCCCAGAAATATTAACCAAAATTGTAAATATAGACCATTCTCCAAAGACTGCATTTGCATGAAACTCCGAGTCGTACTGGCAGCGTAGGGTACTATGTATGTTTACTAATATATACTTAATAGCCATGTTACTTAGCACTGAGCACTACACACACACACACACACACATATATATATATATATATATATATATATATATATATTTCAAAATGTTTGAACTCTTTCCTTATGGTCTAGATTTTCTTGTGGTACATATTTTGAAGCGATAAAAATCATATATCTATACAAATGTAAAGTAACGAAGAATAAAATTTCAACGTTCAAAACATTAATTTAAAACAGCAACAATTATTTATTTATTATGCACTGTTACATTAGAAAATGTAAATATCCTCTACAAAATTGTACATTTTGTTTCAACGTTAAATTATCGTTTCTTTATGTGGCAAACTGATTGTACTAAAAGCTTTTATTCAGAATTACGATTAATAAAGCACTGCTTCACTCTCCGTCTTTGGAAAATTTTCCATAAAAGGTAAAAAGGATTTATCTAAAGATAACGAAAAGAAGATAAGAAATTAATAAAAAGGGGAAAAGGAAGAGAAGAGAAAAGGAAAAGAAAAAGACAAGAAAGTTAAGAGAAAAATAGATTTAACCAATGAAATTCCGTTGAATCAGAGAATTCAAATTTAAATGGTAATGCGGCGTGGATGGTTAGAATGTAACAAGTTAGATTTACAATTCTATGGTATTTGTATATGAAGTCATACATTATGAAATGGACAAAGTCTGACAATTATTTTAAGACATTTTTTTATGTTTATGCGTTCTTTTTAATGATACAAATATTTAAGTAAATGCTCTGTTTATTATAAACAGAGCATTTACTTAAACTCTTAATAGAACGCATAAACATAAAAAATGTCTTAAAATATGAAGTCATATATTCAAACAGATTTATTAAAGTAAAAATAAAATTAAATTAATATTAGAATTAAA
>CAHIKZ030001438.1:5000-80000 GCA_903632075.3 Acanthosepion pharaonis | reverse complement strand
CATTACATAATGTTTTGTTTCATTTTTTTTTTACATAGAAATCCAATCATTTAATTTAATTATATATTAAAATTGAAGTTCTTAAAGAGACAATTTTGGCAAAATGAAAATTTTAACATGTAACACGAAAAAAAGAAATATATTTAAATTGAAAATGAAAAATTTATAATATTTAGGATAATTAGTAAATTAACATAATTATAACACTGGAAAAATAAATTTTTAAAATATATTCAAAAAAACATCAAATTACATTTGTTATTGTTCTTTCCTTTAAAATAATTGATAATATATATATATATATATATATATATATATATATATATACACATATATATATATTAATATATATATATATTATATATATATATATATATATATATATATATATATATATATATACATATTGCCAAATTATTATCGAGATAACTTTTTTTATAATATTTCAAAAACCGTCCAATCAATTCACACAAAATTTTCACACAATGTTGGCAACACTGACCTGCGCAATCACTGAAATTTTTGGTACTGATCTGCGCAATGTAAACAAACTGGCGCCATATTTGTTATCAGCAGCACGGTGATTTGAGCGTGCCAAATTATTAGAAAGGTTTAGTAAAATTCCCAAAATTGAGCAAACAAAACGTTTATTAATGTTGAACGTGAATGTTTATGATCAAAAGAAGCTAATAAATAAGATAATCAAACAAATAATAACAGATACAAACAAAGGCACAGTTTTAAACAAATTAATAGGGAATGTGCTTTCCTGTTTTGAAATTACTTGAAAAAAGGACGATCCATAGAATTTGTTAATTGTAGGATGTCATCTGCTGTAATGCCGCGAGATATGTCAAGAATTGCTTCCCACAACTCAGCGTTGCTCCTGAATTGTCGTCCGTTGGCGTACAGTCTTCGCTTCATGATGCTCCAAAGGTTTTCGATTGGGTTCAAATCCGGAGAATTTGCCGGCTACTTCATTTTTCGAGGTCCATCAAAATCTAACTGTTTCAAATATTCAGTAGTCTTGTGAGCAGCGTGTGAGGGAGCATTATCTTGCATAAGAAACAATGGCCCTTCTGAAGGCAACTCTTTGCTTTTTCATCCACGGTTCAAGATGCTCCTTCATAAACGCTATGTATGCATCAGCAGTCATTTTGACGCCATCTGGTACTCTCCATGGGCCCACTAATGTTTTTCCAATAATACCACCCCAGATCATTATGCTTCCACCGCCTTGTTGGCGTCTCAAACGCTGATGGCGATTCTGTCCGTTCATTACCCAGCCTTTGCACCATCTATCTGGCCCATCAAGTGTTGCTCGAGTTTCGTCTGTGAACAAAACTTTAGAGAAGTCAATCTTCATATTGTCCTCGGCCCATTTCAATCGATTTTGAATGTGATTTCTCGTCAACGGAGGCTTCGATACAGGTTTGACTGTTGTTTCTATTTCCCTCAGATACCGACACCGAGTACTTTTAGACACAGTAGGATCCCCAATGCGACTGAAAAGCTCTTGACTGGTAAGTCCAGGGTTCTTCGTGGCCTCTCGTTTAAGTCGTGACATGAGAGGACAGGAAATAACCCTCGGCTTGCCTTTATCTGCCCTTTTGCGTACTTGTGTAGGGTCATTGAACTTTTTCACTGTTTGATGACACCTCCCTATCATTTTAGAAATTTCTATGGTAGATTTACCTTTTGAGAGTTCTGAGGTGATAGTTTTCTTTTCAGCATCACTTAAACTGCTTTTACGGCCCATCTTTTCACTAAATTCTTATACTTTTTTAATAATTTGGCACGCTCAAATCACCGTGCTGATAACAAATATGGCGCCAGTTTGTTTACATTGCGCAGATCAGTACGAAAATTTCAGTGATTGCGCAGGTCAGTGTTGCCAACATTGTGTGAAAATTTTGTGTGAATTGATTGGACGGTTTTTGAAATATTAGAAAAAAAGTTATCTCGATAATAATTTGGCACGCAGATTGAAAAAAAAAAGAAACACTAAAACAATTGAATTTCTTTTTTTCCATTTGTCGTAAGAATCACTGAAAAACACTTTGGATTATTCAGATAGAAAGAGAACCATCGTTTTGTTAAAACAACAGTTGGACATCGTCTGTGAGAAAAAGAGCACCATGACACATTGGTGTTTTGGATAAATTGTCAGAAAAATGCTTGTACTTGTAACACAGCCTCTCATTTTAATCCCAGATATAATTCCGATGTATTTTGTTTATTATTATTTGCATTTACTTTCGCGAAAATGGTTGCTTGGTATATAACATTTTCGGATTTGCATATACCGCCAACTAGGCAGTTGTTTTTGGTTCAACAATTACAAGAAGATTTTCTAATTGGTTGGTTTATTGTTATAACATTTGTTTAATACTTTATTATTATGTGAATTAATAATATTATAGATGTTATTTGTGCAGAAGTAGCTAATTTTTGTGGTTTTTCTATTAAAACATTTAATTAGTGGGTTATTTCGGTTGAAATGTTTGTCAATCAATTTCAGAAAGTATTGACCAACATTTATATTAGATTGCAGAATGGAGGGTTAAACCATATAACTTTTCTTTTTCAATGTCTGGTTCTATTTATTTTAGTATCGTTTAAAGATTCCAGATAAAATAATCTTTGTTTAATGCCACTTTTTTTGAGAGCATCATTATAAGATTTTTTATTTTCACCGAAAATTTTATTATTAGAAGATAACCTATTGATTCTAGTATTTGAAGTGTTAGGAATTTGTTTAATTACTTGATTGGGATTATTGGAGTTTCATTATATTTCTGACATGGATTAAATGTGTTGTTCAAAAGGTTGAAAGTTATATCTAAGAAATTAACTATTTTAAGGTTGGGGGAAATTTCAATTCTAAATCCAGGGAATTTGAAATCCATGATAATTTTCTTTTGTATATTAGAAGATAGTGGACCATTACTATTAGGGATAAAATAAAAGCATCATATTTATTTTGACCAAATGTTTAGGGTTTTTAATCCTGCTAAATGTAACTATAAAATAAATGCAAAATCTAAGAAACACCGGTTTCTGTTCATTATGTTGACACGTTGCTTCCCCAATCCTGTCTTTAATAATATAAATCCATAAATATAATAAAATATATAAATATAATACAGGTAATTTTTTCTAGGTCAAGCAGTTTAGACCAGCAAACTATTGAAATCTTTAAAATATCTTTTTTTTATCAAATTGTCAACAACAAATTTAATCCATTTTGAAATGTCCCATACCATGATGAGGCAGGTAAACAAAAACATGCCTGGTGAAATAAATTTATTAACGGATTTTTCGAGATATTTTAAACAGAAAAGGAGGCATATATATATATGGAGTGGTGTGTGTGTGTGTTCAAACGAAGTAGGGAGGGGATGAATAATTCAGAAATGACACCTACGTCGTGTTTGTTTGGGTGGAAAAAATGCCTAGAAAGAAAAGTTCAAAAGTCAAGATAATATTTCTATGAAAGAAAAGTCAATCGGGTGAAAGGATTATAAACAAAAAGATTTTAGACTTACTAATGACCTTGTCACCTGTTCACAGCCCGATTCTTCTATAATGTTCTGTTACAAATTTTCATTACCAGTGGCTATTCTAAAAACGATTTTCCCATTTTTAAGATAAAATACAGGTTAAGAAAGGAAGCATGATTAATGTTTCAAAGCACAATATGATTTATGTTTTTAGATCTCATTCAACGTCTCGTCTTGTAAATTTATAATTCTAGTAATTCATAAATACACACATGTATATAGGTATGCGTATGCACATATATATATATATATATATATATATATATATATATATATATTATATGAACTATATATGGCCCAAAGACAGATACAGACAGAACAGGAATATTAATTTAAATAAACATAATTTTATGTTAATATTTTTAAATATCTCTACCTAGGCTGCTTTCGGCGAACGCATCATCAGGGATCAATCGTCGGCAAATTTTAACTCCTGGATTGACGGATGGATAATATTGGAACACGTTTAAAATTATAAAATACGTCGGGGTCCTTAAGAAAAAAAATTTACGACTAAAATACGTTAAATAAATAAAAAAAAAATTTCTGATCTAGTGGAGCATAAAAGGAAAAATAAAGGGCATGTATCTCCGAATAAATTCAATGATTTTAAAAAAATTGTCCTTCGTGCTTGATTCAGTAAACGCACTTTGCGAATTTGATGCATAAAGCTTCCAAAACTTTGTTGATGTTTTGATCTGACCAGTATGCAAAATGGAAAACAAGTCAGACGAAAAACAAGATGAGCATGACTCATTATCCAAAAGGTGTTGTCCTATTGAAGACTCGTGGCTGTTTGTGACATGAGAATGATTTCGTTTGTAATCTTGCGGTCTATGGAACATGTTGGCTTATTCTCGACTCTAACCTGAGAATAGTTCGTCCCTATGTTAATGGGGGATCAGCCTCGGTCACTGACATTTGAATTTATAAATAAGCAAACTTTTATTGTGATAGGGTAGAGGTCTTTAGAAAATGGACAGTCATATATTCTACAGTCAGAATTTCACCCTTTTTGAGTCAGAATTTCAACTGTAGTCAGTCAGAAGTTTGAGAAGTGTGTGTTAATCAACGAGTGAACTGTTAAGTTTTTGATTTTGATTTTTGAAAACCCTTTTCAATTTTTACTTTTCCGTTTATTTGCTCATATATTTGTGCATTTTTGTTTTTTCTCTTTTTGTTTATTTCTATTCTTGTACTTTTACCCTCCCCACGTTTTTAGTTGGCATTATGTTTTTTTGTTGGCTTTGGTTGTCCATTTTCTTCTTTTGTTTTGTTTGTACTTGACATTGTTGTTTTAAAAGTTTATTATTTAAGTGAAATATTAAAAAAAAAAAAAACTACTGTAAAAAAGGAAGAAAAAAAACAGTTCCGTTGTAATATTGCCGACGCACTATTATGGCGGAATTTACAAACACCGGAATTTACACGCCGAATTTTCAAACACCGGAGGCTAACCCGGCGGTGATGCGGGGAATGTATCATCCAAAAAGTCGGCCTGGGTAGAAACCAGGCTCAAAAAGTTTATTATGAAGAACTACGGGCCACTGAGGACATGTGCGAGGCGTCATTTCGAGAGCCGTTTTACCAAGGAGCCTGGTCTTCGTGAAGATGAGTTTCGCAGCTATTCTGCTGAATTTTCTCGGCTTTCGCCGACCGAAGCGGCTACATCACAGAGGGCGAGGTCTACGCGGCATTGAAGAAGTCCGGCAGAGGCAAGTCGGCCGGTCTGGATGGTTTGCCCTATGAATTGTACTTGAGGCTGTCGCACATCTTTGTCCCGATTTTGACTGTGGTGTTCAACAACTGGTTCCGGCAGGGGTCCCTCCTCGACCGGTTCTCCAGGGGTGTGATCACGCTGTTGAAAAAGGGCAAGGGTGTTGGGGAAAAACTAGATGATTACAGGCCCATAACTCTGCTAAACACAGAGTTAAAGATTTTGGCCAAGATGCTGCAGGAGCGTTTGCAGTCAGTTGCCGAGTTTTGTTGGGACCTGAGCAGACTTGTTCTGTGAGGGGCCGAAAGAATTCAAGCGATGCGCATCTGATCCGCACGATCATGGAGGGAGTCCAAGACGTCGATGAGGCCGCGCTGATCAATTTAGATCAGTCCAAGGCATTTGCTAGGGGCCGGATTCGCTACCTTGCGGCTGTCATGCAGGCCGGATTTACCCGACTTTGCCGCTGTATCGCTCCCCCAGTGCTGTGGTACAGGTGAACGGAAGCGGTCGGGCTCTTTTGCGCTGTCTAGGTCGGTTCGTCAGGGTTGTCCACTGTCTCCTTTATGCTTTAGTGTCGGAGCCTCTCCTTCGCCGGCTGAGGGACAGGGCGTGCAGTCCGGCCCTACGCGAAATCGCCGTTCCTGGAGGAGCTCGAGCCAGGGTTTCTGCGTACGCCGATGACGTATCTGCATTGAGGCGGTACTGAAGGCACTTGATCGGCACGAAAAGGTGACATGGGCCAAGATTAAGCGCGACAAGTCGTCTGGCTTGCGGTTAGGTGCCTGGAAGGGGGTCGATCTTCCGGGGCCCTTCGGTTGGACGGACGGTCCTGTCCGCATTCTTGGAGTGTGGTTTGGACCCGACCTCCAGCTGGAGAAAAATTGGTCTGAAGTACGAACAAAGGTCGACGCGTCCGGTCAGACTTGGCGTCGACGGAGGTTGTCGGTGAAGGGAAGGGCGGAGGCGTGTGTTACATACATTTTCCCTCTTGTCCTTTATCGATTGTCGATACTTCCTCTCTGTAAAGATCAGCGAAATCCGCTCGAGCGCTCGCTATCCTTCATTTTATGGAGGGGACGCGGGAATCGGGTCGACAGACTAGTCCTGTGCACAACGTCCGTGACATGGGGGGGCTGAGAATGCTACACTTGGTGAGCCAAAAACTTGCCTTGAGGTTTGCTTTCCTACGCCGCGCATTGACAGGATTTCGATTGTGGCGGGGATTGTTAGGGATGCGTTCCCTTTCCTTACTATCAGTTCCCCCATCTCGCGGGTTGAGCGCCATCGTTAACCCCGGGATCAATCGGATTTCCTTCGCTGACTGTTCCTCGGTCCAGTGACCTTTCTCGGCCTAGGAACGTCTTCTATCGTCTTCTAGTGGAGGGGGTCGCGAAGGATTCCCTACGTGAGGATCTCGACTTGTCGGAAGAGGAGTTTCGCTCTTACTGGTCTTGGGCGCCAGTGGCGGATTATCTCAGTAACCCTGAGTTTTCGCTGACCTGGCGATTGGCTCGGAATCGGCTGCCTCTCAATGACAATGTCTTCATATGGGGCTTGGCTGATTTGCCAGACTGTGAACGGTGTGGCCTTGGTTTAGAAGAAACGGCTTCGCATGCCTTCTACCATTGTCCCCGGGTCCGCCCCTCATGGGAACATGTCGGCGAGCTGACGGTTCGTCTCGCTCCCGAAAAGCTCGTGCCCATTGATCACGCAAACGCGTGTGACAATTTGTCGCCCCCCGTATTCCGGGGTGAAACGAATGGTGTTTCTGACGCTGCTGGCTACGGCCCGAATGGTGATTTGGATGACACAACAGGAGGAAGTCTTGCGGGGCATCCGTCTTTCTCATCATGATCTGATCAATTTCTTTGAATATCAGTTCAAGATGAAGATTAGAACTGATAGAAAACGCTTGCATTCGACAGTCTTCAGTGAAAGGTGGGTGACTGGGGCGAGCTTGGCTCGTTTCTCTTTTAGGTCAACCTATGTCACATCGGTGTGGTTTCCTGTGGAGTTCTCCCCCTTGTTAGGTAAGACAAGCTTTTGTGTACTTAGTTAATGTGAGTAAATGTTGTTCCTAGCCTGTTCCCGGCTACAACTTTTGTTATGATCCAAGTTGAGATTCCCAACCTCCCCAGTTTGTTTTGGCCCCCTTTTGATCTCGATGGGTCAGCTTTTTATTTCCTATGTCCGTCTATATTTTCACTTTTCCCACTCCCTTAGCGAGAGAGCCTCTTGATTTTGTCCAATGGGCAGAATACAGCGGCCTCTCATTTTTGAGGGTTTAACATCAATTATTTTTAGTTCACTTTTGTGTCTATGTTTAGTTTGTTTTGGGGTTCATCTCCCTCCCCTCTCATATTTCATCATAGAGTTTTAAGTATTTATTATCATTAAATTTTTATGATATGGGGCGCGTTTTGTAGGTCCCCCTTGAGAGGATGAGGTATTATGGTGTATGAAGGATTGATTGGTGATTGGTGAAGGATGAATTTTTGTGGTGAATGGGCAAATTGCAATTAGTGAATGGGTCGTGAATTGGATTAGCTAGGTATAGAATAGTTAGTTAAGACCAGACTCAACGCCTCCTCTTTTTAGGCCTTGTGCCATAATTGTATTTTTTAATACAATAAATATTGAGAATCGAGAGAGTGCCAAAAAAAAACACGTAGTTTGGCTGAAAAAAAGTGGCAGAGACAATAGTAAAAACTCTGTCATCTAAAAGTTTGCATTTTCTGCCAAGCGAAGGTAATTTCAGATAAACAAGACACAGACCAGGACCCAATTTAGGGGGCATATTAAAGTTGTCTATTTTTCGTTCGATTGTGCGGTCTACAATACGAGTTGGAAAACCATTATTGACAAGAATACAACGGATCTTATTCAACTTCTGCTGGGGTGTACACGACGAACAAATTAATAGGGCTCGATGTACTAAAGTTTTAATCAAATTTATTTTTCTATACTGAGGAACAAAAGAATTCCAACTCGTGTAAAGATCTGAAAAGATGTCTTTACGATAAACACTGGTAATAAAAATAACAATTCTTTCTCTCCACAAGAAATAGAGTTGTTCACTTCCCCCTCCATTGTGAAAACCAAAGATGGATGTAAACCATTTAAGGATTCACAAAAAAGAGTTGCCTCCTCTATGTTATTAAACATAGAAAAATTATCATCAACGTAACGTTGATAGATATACGGTTTCTGATACTTCTCAAACAAAAGGTTCTCATGATAACCAGCAAAAATGTTAGCTAAAAAGGGACCCAAGGGACTACCCATAGAAACCCCATCTACTTGAGCGTACATAATATTTTCAAAACTAAATTCTATTCCTTTAGTTGCTAACATAAGGAACTCCAGAAACAAAGGCTCTGGAATAGAAGGAGGACCCAGGCAACCTCTGTAGAGAGCGTCAGTACATATTTCTTGGAGGGGGATATTTGTGTACAAACTCTTATCAGAATAATTGGGACAGTTTCTAATGAATTTGGACAAGATGAAAGAGTATGATATACAGTATGTTGAGAAGTAATCAGATATAGGTTTCATCAATTCAGACAACCATTTGGACAACTCGTGTTGTGCCGATCCCACCATAGATAAAATGGGAAGTAAGGGCACATTATTTTTATGTATTTTACGCTAACCATATAGTCTGGGTCTTTGGGAACCTACGGATCTGATCTTATTGTAGGTATCTGTACTTATGAGATTACCTTTATACATTTCTAACAACCGTTTCTGAAGTTTTAATTCAAGTTTATCAGTACGGTCGTGTATTGAAGATGGACCAATCAAAGGAAACTTTGTGGAATCCCTTAGAATAAAGTTCATCTTACTCACATAGGCAAATCTGTTTAGAATAACAACACCAACGCCTTTGTCAGGCTTCGTAATGTAAATATCATTACGAGATTTTAAAGTTTTAATGGTCTTGTAGTGAGCGTGACACCATGCGACAGTGTCATAATCAATTGGTGTGGAAATAAACTCATGCGATATTTCAGAAATCCTAGATTTGCACAATGCGAATATATATATATATATATATATATATATATATATATATATATATATATATATATATATATATATGACCTCTGTTGGTTTCTAAATAAATTTTATTATTTATAAACGGCGAGAACATTCTTTCCAACCTGATCGATATTACACTTGTCCTAGCACAACACTAAATCGAAGAAATAACATCACCAAGATGCCAATCTTCTAAGGATTAAGATTGTGCCTAACTTAAAAGGAATCATTCGAATTCTTGCCTTCAATGAACAATTAATGGCTACTGAACGAAATAGGGAATCTAAGCTCAGCTTTGTCTGACATATCGTAATGTTGAGTTTCTTTTTGAGGAGTGGACAGTAGTTGTTACTCTTCATTTTATCATGAGTTCTTGTCCCTCATCGTTTTGTCATGACAAATTGTCACTCATCATTTTATGTATGAATATGTATGTTTCATCGTTTGCCGTGCAAAAACCTATACGTTTACATATTTTAGTTATCCCGAAAGAAAGCACTGGAACTTTTTATGAAATTAAGTACGATACAAGGCCGAGGGGGGGTCACTGTAAATCGGAATAGAAATTAGTATGTAATACGTTTCAGCCTTTAAAAATCAGACTTTCAACATTAAAGACACAAATAGCGATTTTGAAAAAAAAGCCGTAGTTATTATATCTACTAAGTAACCCTTTTTTACGAATATTCATTTATTATGATCAAGGTGGAAATGAATTATAGAAGATTATATTGCGGCAATCAATTGAAAATCATCCCAATCTGTGACGATTGATCGAAATAAAGAAGTATTACAAGTATTACACTTCAGACCAAATATCTTCACAGTCAAACATTTTGACATGCCAGTAGCGAGACATACGTCAAGAGATATAATGATGGAAAATATCACAATGGGAATTGGATCTATGCTTTTCTCAATGTGGTGAGGTCAGTGCCATAGAAATGAATGAAGCCGATTTCATTTCGTCGATATCCTTTTTCCACATCGCCGCTCAACTTCATTCAAGCATTGTATTTTTGGTTAAAGAAAAAACATCAGTGGAAAAAAGCAAAAATGGTGGCTCTGGCGGGTATTTTGCGTCATGTTTTCTGTTGTTTCCATCGTCTGTTTTGAGTAAAATTGTTCAAGCTTAACAATAGCCACTGGCACCCTAAGCAAATCTTGCCACAACATTAATGTGCAGCATCAGCAGCAGAAATTTAAAAATAAATGAAGACAACGGTGAAACTTCCCTGGCACGAACAATGTCTGACTGAAATCTCTCTCTCTTTCTCTCTCTCTCTCTCTCTACGTGGGTGAATTCCATTCTCACAATTCCTCTCTGTTGTAGGGAAATGTGTTAGCGGCTGTGTTTCTTCGTCCAACTGAGCACAGAGGGGTAGAAGAAAAACAAAAATTTACAGCATGTAATAATTACCATGGAACTTTTGTTGGTTTCGTTATTTACATTCACACACACACACACACACATATATATATATATATATATATATAGATAGAGAGAGAGAGAGAGAAGAGAGATAAACATATATCTCAGATGAGTATAGAAAAGCAATAACCATTAGTAATGAACGAGCAAAACTTCCAGACTATTTCTCAACAGCAAGCATCCAATGTGTGTGTATGTATGTGTAAATATTCTCAGACGGAGTGTAGACAAAATGAACAAAAAGTGACAAGAGGACAAACTATACTTAGGCTAGGTATAGTTTTACTGCTTGTCTCATTTTATTCATATATATATATATATATATATATATATATATATATATATATATATAAATATATATTTTGAAAAATATAGTTTTGTTTTTATGGGTAAAAGTGTTCATTATCAGAGATGGAGAGTATATAAAAGTAAAATTTGACCTTGAGGTCAACACTAACCGGCGAGAATGGGTTTCATTCTTGAAAGCAATCTTCAGGCAATGTATGTTTTGTTTTGGCTAGACTATTTATATATACTGGTCAATAGTGTATTATGTGTAATAAAGTCTATTGCTTTATCGTAAAGGTTATTGTGTAGGCGGTAGCGATTATGTTTCTAAATATACTATAAGCTATTGAGTAGGAATAATCCAGTAATTTATATATAAACACATTCGTATCTACAATTATTAAACATAAACCATATATATATATATATATATATATATATATATATATATATAAAGAAATATACATACTATCTTAATTGCCCAACTCCGAGTTGCATGCCGAAGCAATTTTCAAGTGCTGAAATTATTATATTTATTTTTATTCATATTTTGGGTTGACACTGATTTTTTTAAAAGTTTTCTGGTTCATACGAGATAAATTATTGTTGAGGTGGAATATTATTGGAGTTAAAATATTGAAATGAATTGTAGTTTAATTTTTGTAATTTAAGAAATAAGAAATATAAATTCTAAATTAGGGAAACATAAAAGGGGCGTTGGAAAATAAAGGGGACAACCCTATTTTTCCAAAAATCATGAGAATAATTGATTATAATATTACTAAACTAACTAAAACTAATAATATCAAGGACAAAGTATGCCATGATAAAATAAAATAATATAAAACAAAATTAAATAAAGTAACACTACTACTACTACTACTAATAATAATAATAATAATAATAATAATACGTATCAATGAAAAAAATGATATAAAATATATTTCTAAAAAAACAGCGTCTCCACAATTTAGAATTTATATTTCTTATTTCCAACCTTATTTTAATCTTAAATGTTAATCTAAGCTTAAATTCAAAATCAAATTTAAACTACAATTCATTTAAATACTTTAACTCCAATAATATTACACCCCAGCAATTCTCGCGTGAACCAGAAAATTAAAAAAAATTCTCGCGTGAACCAGAAAATAAAAAATAAACAAAAAAAGGTTTCAACCCCAAATATATTGGGGGCGTTTATGAATACAAAAATGTGTGCATGTGTCTATAATTCTCTAAGCAAAGCTTGAAAATGTGTCTATTTCGAAAACATCTTTTTTTTCTAAAAAGGGAAGACCAAAAAAAATGTAGAAAAGAAAAATTTCTTGTCTCGATTAATAAGACTATGGTGATTAAAAAATGTATTCCATTACTCTGAAGCATAAATATTCTATAAATGCCTTTATTGTCCAAATAGAAGCTATTACTAGAACCCTACAGTCTAGTTAAAGGCTAAAATACATGCATATGTCCTACTAATAGTAAAGGTCGGTTTTCGAAATCAGGTAAAACACAACGATTCGAATGCTAACTTTCATGGCAGTCAGACTAAACCAAAGTAGGAAAAGTGTGCAATATATGTGGTAAATTAGTTTAAGATTGATAAACCCAAAAACAAAATGGCAATTTTACCACTTCTTAAGCTTCTTCGGATCTGACACTCAATACAAATATAATGGCTAGTCTTGGAGGCATTTCGTTTTCATTAATCTAGATCTATAATTCTCAAAATGTGTGTGTGTATGTATCTGTGTGTGTATGTATCTGTGTGTGTATGTATCTGTGTGTGATCGAATGTTGTTTATACGTTTCCACAGTTTTCTTCCGATTTCGATGATCTTTTTTTTTTTTTTTTTTTTTTTTTTTTTTTTTTTTTTTTTGAGATAATTCTTCAGTGCCGGTTTTGAGTCTAAATTGGTTGGAAAAAATTACAACTTTTGAAGGTGAAAAATCGAAAAAACTGATTTTTTACAATTTGCGCAAAAATCAAAGGTAAAATTTAATGTTTGTAAAAAAAAAAAAAAAAAAGACAATCAATTTAGAGAGTGAAATCTAACGCAAAAGATTATTAGAATTATATTATAAATGAAAATTATCGTATATTATTATTATGACGGTCCATGGAAGAGGCTCCTTCCTCGCAAGATTGAGAAAGCAAAAACAGCCCTTTTCAGGTCCACCATCCATTCAAATTATTAACCCCTCATTTGGGGATCTCCCTGAGTTGCACCCAATTGTTGTTACTAATATTGATTTTTGGGTGGGCTAACTTTAATCTTAAACTCTTCCAATTGAACAGCAAAAACTTCCAGTAATGAAAGACCTGATGAAAGACGGGTTATACTGCCAGTAAAAGATATTTTGAAATATAAATGTATGATAAGGAATGCTTTTGACAAAGCACGAAAAGGATTTCAAATGAAAAGTCTCTCTCTTACATTAGTCATTAAACATGTTTCCGCGTACGAAAAGAGTCAAGAGAATTATTTAAATTACTCATGCATTTGCATATTCCCACCAGATGTTATATGTTAATTGTTTGCTTCAAATTTTCACACCTTTTCTCATTTCCACTACACAGATTTCCATTTCAACCAATCAGTATTCGAGTATTTAGCTAAGCATTACCAATGGAAAATTTATTGTCGGTAGGTCCTGCCATTAGTTTCAACTTTATATTAAAAATGCATTCCGTGACCTCGAGCGCCATTGAGGTAGTGGCATATTGTTCCTTAACATCAAATGACATGTGTTACGGGTGTGCTGTACGAGTCCTTAGGTGGAAAACACGTATCTCCTGGTATATTTATCTCACAACTAAAATGGCGGACTCGAAATGTGATTTCGGGTAATAAACTTATCGATGTTCACTTTTAAATATAGCATACCTTAAGAGTATATTTCTTCATATATATATATATATATATATATATATTTACAAACGATAATTATATATTAACAAAACAAAGGTATACATAGAAGATAGGTCATTGTTACATGTTACAAAACAATGAACATGAATGAAGAAAACATTTCAACTGGTGAAGGCGTTTGTGTAGAAGTAAATATAACAAGTGAGTGTGATAGATACATGTTTATATATGGATGTGTGTGAGAGAGGTCAAAAGTCAACAGAGGACCATGGCAAGCAAACGCGTTTCAGCAGCAGCGTTCTTATCTACTTGCGACCTACACCTTAAAAGTTGAGAAAAATTGGAAAGAGAGAGAGAGAATGACAGAACCTCAATTTCTATTTATAGGCTTAGGAGTGTCCCCTACTGACTGTTTTTTTTTTTTTAGGGAAATAAGTGAGGTAACTCTACACATGCGCGATAGTCTCAAGCTTCCCTAGTTAATAGAGAATAAATTGTATTATAAACAAAAAATAAAGATTTTTAATAGAATATCGTCAATATATTTTCTAAATAATGAGCTATAAACGTTTAACGTTAGCAAGTATTTTTTATAACAACAGGATCGGTCTTGTTGTGTAGTTGGAAAGTAAGCAATGGTTCTACTCGCAAACAAGGAAGCCGTCATATATATATATATATATATATATATATATATATATATATATATTTTTTTATTATGAAAGATTATAGCAAAAATATTGAAATCGCTACACAAAAGCTTTCATGTTTTAATGCGCCTGAAGAAGTACAATCAAAGTATTGAAACATGAAAGCTTTTGTGTAGCGATTTCAATGTTTTTATTATAGTCTTTTATAATAAAAATAATAATAATGTTTTGCTCTACTTTGTATTGCGCACTTTTTTAAAAAAGTAAATATTACGAATAATAGAATTTTATTCCATCTGTTCTTTCTCCCATTTATATATATATATATATATATATATATATATATATATATATATATATATATATATATATATATATATATATATAGCGAGAAAGAGAAAGGTATGAAGATACTGAGATGAGATGTATAGCGAGAGGGTGAATCAGATATTTGAGAAGTTTTAGCAGAGCATAAATGTAAGACGAGCTAATTTATTGCTACAAGGCATGAGGCAAATCTTAACGTCATGTCTTCTCTTTCAGATATTGCGAAAGCATTAAAAGATCAGCATCCAAACTGGTGCAGTAAATTATAAGAAACACTGTGCTTAAAAGCACTAAATTCTAAAGCTAGCAACTCGGATATAACGAGCGTTTTGCGAGTGGTTATCTGAACTGGACGAACCTGAGGTAGCTCTTCGCACACCACATGAAGGTATCCAGGGAGGTAAACGCACTTCACGTTGCATGTTATGCTCCTTGGGGTTCGTTAAAAATGTAGCCTTGCATGCCACTCCTTTTTTTTTACCACGGCTATCACAATTAATACTGTCGCCTATATCGAGGTACTGGACACAGTAGTTAAACTTTGACTTGTGGGGTACCCGTAAGTGTCCTAGTAGGACTCATTTTCCTCTCACATAGCCCACATAACGCAGCGTGAACATATAGCCTTGTATTTCTCCTAATTTGATATCACAAAAGGGAGACCACCCAGTGAAACTAAAGTATCAAGTGCTCGTTGAAGGCAGCCATCGTAGGCACTATGGTTAACATGAACCACCCGTTGGTTCCAGAAATGCAGTCATTTTCAACATCCGAACAAGACCTTTCCTGTTGTTATTAACGTATCTTCATGGTGCGTTTTCTATAAATACTTTCATGGTAATTGTTAATTCCTCCGTGGTTACTAGACTTTATGAATTTAAACGCAGTACTAGATTGGCGTAAAGGTCTCATCGTTTTACAGTTCTATTCTTACATTTGATTTAATTCTCTCGTTTCTTTTTTTTTTTTTTCAAATGTCTAAATGCAATGTCAAGCGTTAATTCTTGAACTTTAAATGATCTCTCTCTCCTTAATAGTGTTTTTCTCATGTTATCTAACACTCAATAACACCTTGCGTCTTAGTGCCTTGATTGCTATGCTCGGAGTGAAATGATATATACAGGGTGACCCCCAAAAATGGGAATTTTTGAAGTGCGTATTGCCAGACATGAGCAAGTGGCAACACTGCGAGATAGTAACCTTGAGCAAGTAAACATTTCGCCATTTAGAATTCAAGATGAAATTCACAGTATCCCAGCCGAGATGTTTCAGCAGTCAAAGAGGAATCTCAACAGCAGATTTCAAGAATGCATTCGTATAGAAGGATGCCATCTACAGGACGTAATTTTTAAAAAATGAAAATTCCATCATTGTTTTTTAAATGGCATATTTTAAGGTTTCAATTACTATGAATAAAATATTTTTCTTCTATCACTCTTGGCTTTATTGGATTGTTAAAAAGTTCCCATTTTTTGGGCTCACCCTGTATGTATATATATGTGTGTGTGTGTGTGTGTGTGGGAGATGAAGTAGTTTTTAATAAATTCAAATTATTTATGTGCTCCTGTACACATGTTAGATAATAATTAAGCATGGACAAGTACAACAAAATGAGAAAGAGATTGAATATTAGATAGAATTTTAACTTTTGTTTTTTTAAGCTCAAAGTTTAAAATCATAATATATAATTTTCACTTCGTTGTTCCAAAGTATCGACCCTGATTATACATACAGACTAAAATCACGATATGAAAGACTTGTCTAAATGTTGGAAAATAATGTAACCGTCGATGAAAATTTCACTAAAACAAATAATGGTGTATTCTTGGAATTTCCTATGTTTCATTATTTAAAGTTGACTAATTGTTGTTAGTCTATTTATAGGATAATAGAGATGAAGAGTGGCAAATAAATTGATCAAATATTACAATTGACACGGCGTAGGGGCAGGGTAGGATTATAGTGTGTGACGAAGGCAAATTGTAAAAAAAGATGCTGTAAAAGAAAAATAAATATCAGACAAGAGACGCCACGTCCAATTCAGCCAATACAAAGTGCCATGAATCCATTTGGTCATTAGAATTTTGCTATGAACTTTTTTGTTGCTCAGGACTGAAAAAGAAAGTTTGGCTGACAGTGGAATTAATTATATAGGTTTCTGTTTAAAATAAAAACAGAATATAGACATATAAAACAAAAAAAAAGAGGAAAAAATGAAAGAAAAGACTAAAAAGAGAAAAGTGGAAATGTGATCTTTTGAAGCAGACATGATGGCGCTGGGATCATAACTGATCAAAAACAACACTGGAATAGATATATACTTGATGACGAGAGTTTCCTCTTTGACATCACATACATAATTTTCTTAACGGGAATTACTAGACCAAGGAAATTATATATTTTATGGAAGTAAGTTTATTCAAACATTTCCAAATTATTTTAGTAACCAAGATATGAATTCTAACCATGATAATATTTCAAATCATTTTTCTTGGCATTCATACTCAAAGATAATAATAATAATAATAATAATCATAATCATAATAATAATAATAATAATAATAATAATAATAATAAACTCAGTGCTGGCATTCGTTTGCCAAGATTTTTTATGAAGTGCTTCTGAATAGACTCCTTTTCGCCATTATTATTTCTTATAGCAATGGGTGTGCACAATCATAAGTTAAGAAAGTTTAGAAGATCACTGCAAAAAAAAGTTGAAACATATTATGTCTTTGCATGAAGTCAAAATATTTGCCAAAAATAAAAAGGAAACTTCCATACAAGTCAGAGTATCGGAACTGTGTTTGAATTCACAAAATTGAGTAATGTTCATCCTTAAACCAGGAAGTTTGTGACAATCCATAAAGTCTTAGGCAGAATAGAATTTAGAAAATATGTGTGACAAAGGAAAAGGAATATTAAAAAAAGATTCCGTCGATTCCCATCAAAAAAGTAATCGATAACTGAAAATACACAATCCTGAAAGGTTAATTGCAAAAGCAAAATTTGTAAAAAAATTTTTTCAAAGAACAACACAATAAAGGATCAAACTCCTAAACAAGGTTCCATGAATGGAAATAACATTTACGACTATTTTTAAGAGACAATTAGAAGGAATTACAGATGAAGTAACTTGAAAATGGTTGAAACTAAACCATTATTAATGGGAGTTCCAAAGTAGAGGCGATAACAAACAATTAAAGTCAAGATTAGCAAGAAAGGAAAATAAGAATTGCAGACTGTCTGAAGATATATATGAGGTTATATGATTTATAATAAGGAAATGCCGTCTGATGGTTCTACAAGTTTATAGACATGAATGTAAACAATTAATTGTGCAAGAATTGCCTGGGGGCAAAGAATTTCCATTATAAATGTTTCCGCACATGTCCTGGTACCTTACAGTTTTGAATTCAGAGATGCCCTTCGCCTTATACTATTTGCCAACCAAGACTAGAGAGTTCACTCTCTCTTGCTATACCCAAGAAATTAATATTAAGAAATACTTACTTGGATAGGAAATTACGAATCTTATTGATCATACACTTGCTCGTTTTGTGAATGTGATTTTGTAGTGTACATTAAGATCTAAATATGCTTAAAATATATTTAAACTCAACCATTGATTAGTTGTTAGCAAATTCATTTCAACAACTATTGTTAGGTTCAAAATATACAGTCGGTGTGAAGCTAACATGCAAATCACATAAACCTCAATAACACGAATTTGCTTTTGATATCTTTGTCAAATTTTGAACAAAGCTTGAGTTAAAATTATAAGTAATTTCAATATGTTTTATTAAATTTATTAGATTTATTATAAAAACTCAGTCTGAAGTTTTATGCAAAACCTGAAAATCACTTTTTTACTTCAATTACAAGGTCATATAATCATCAATAATTGATCAACTCCTATAATAGAATAACAAACATATATTGAAAAGCATTTGAAGCATTTACGTTTTAATATAGTGACACTTCTTGATAACTGTCAACAATCTACAATCCATTGATTTGATTAAATTTATTACTGAGGTTCAGGTTCCGACATGGTGGTTTTAATTGCTTCTCATAGGTCTGCTTCGCTGTCATATTGTTAACCACATTCAAATAATTTCATCATCACAACTGACCATAGATTTTTGATCGAATTCAGATCGATACTTTAATATTTTGCATCATTCGCCTGTCAAATTTGTTGTGTTTAACTTATTGTTCTGAAAATAGATTTTCATATTACTTTTTTGTGCTTATTAACATATAAAAAACCTGGCATCATACGGGCATTAGATTCTGAGAAATGGATAAAAATATTCACAATTTTAGGGTGTAGGAATAATTTTGTCGTTGACTACCTTTTCCACATGTAGAAATTGAACTCAGAATCGTTTGTCTAAAAAGTCACTATCAAGTCAGGGATTAATGCTAGACCAATATACGCCTAATAAATATCTATGAAGAATAAGTTCCCAGCGAATACCCGTGTCTGAATTAATTGCATCTGTACAAATGAATGCTAGGTGCATATCTGTGTGTATTTCTATATTGAAGTATGTTCAAACATAATAAACATAATAAGCATCAATAAACGTTTGCACCTCAAATGTGCATCTAAACTTCATAGATTTCTCAATTAAAGAAACATATATGATCTTCAAATATGTGAAAATACCGACTGCCCTCTGACTTTTATAAACTGATGTTGTTATTAACATTGTAAAGAAACTGAATTAAGTCTGTTCTCTTATTTCCTGCCTGATAAATATAAAAGAGTTACACGTTTGTATACGTTTCACCCAGAGAAACACATGACAAATCTACATATAATAATTATTTCGTTACACTTTTATCGCAGCTACTTGCTACATGAGAGACTGCAACTCTTTTCTTTGTCGCTTCAATGTCGACTTGCTTTAGTTACCACCAAAAGTTTGCATTACAATTTAGCCAATGTGTACAAAATCCCAGTGATGCGTAGCATAACCTAAACTCGATTTTATTTCGATAAGACCTTTATGTAAAGTCCGCGCTATTTGGTTGGACACGGTCGTACATAAGAAGTTAGATTTAATAAAGCTGCCTCTAGCAATTACAGCTTTCCACAATGTTGTGATATGGAAGATTTCATTTCTTCTTCTAATAAATATTTTTCTTCTCTTGATGTTATCATTTTATAAACGGTTCCATTTTTATTCCATTTGCTCATGTTTTTATAGGCACGATCCGAACTTCCATATTCCACCCCTTTTTTCATTTCCTGGGGTCATCATAGTTTGCTATTTTTCGATTTCTTTCATTTTCACACTGTAGCCATCTGTCAAAGGTATGCCTAAAAGCTAACAAATTTTCTTTGCCTTATTCTAAATAACCTCGGTTGTTCTTCTTGATAGGATGGAATGGTCTGTCGGTCGGTCAGCCAGCCTGTGTCACAAAGTTCCAATGTATTTCTTACCCTGTTTATGATAAAATACTCTGGATTGTTCTTATGACGTGTTTTTTTATGATTATAATTATTCCGATCATCACTATTCTCAGTTTTCACACAAGCAAATCTCTTTTAGCTGTTAATCGATATTAATGGAATCTTTCTTTCAATTCTCTAGAATTCTCTTCACTATTCGAACTGATTTTAGTAATGCAAACGTTTGAAGAGTTACCGTTCTTTCTCATATTTCCAGTTCCTGCAATATGTTTGCAAAGATCTGCTGCATTGTTCTAAGCTCACTAATGGTCATATACACAGCCACCGCCTTTTACAAAATTTCAAAGTCTCTTTGAAAATCTAGCTTTTCTTACAGTTTTTCACTTTCTTTCAATTCTCGTATTTGTTCTGCTGAAAAAACGACAACCACTATCTATCAAATTGGCTGCTGCTTATTCAAAGATCGAAAGCTGCTCTTAGAGCACAGATTAGGGAACCTGTCCAAATTTGCAAATTGGACATTTTTATTGTTTCAAAACACCTGTTTCTGCACAGGCAATTGGTTTGCATTTCAGTCTCTTTTTTGTTACAATTTTATTTTTAGTAACATTTCAGCAGTCAATTGTTATATAATTGACAGTATCATCACTGTCTTCACCCAATCTCTATTTTCTATATTACAGTCACTTAGAAAATCATTGATACGATCTGGGTTTTGATAAATAGGGATCCAGTTTCTCTTTTCATATGCACCCCTTTGTAACCATATTTATTCAATTTCATCTGCAATTCATTTTATTTATCATTTGAGATTCCTTTGCAGTTTTCTACGCATTTTTGGATTTTTCTTCTAGCTATCCTCTTTGTATCTTTTCTCAGATCTACCGCCGTACAATATCCTTGCCTTACTCAAGTCTCCTTATATCATCCAGTGACATTACACGCTGGCAAATGTTTACTGCAGGTTTCACACAACGAAGTCCTGTCAATCACAACATTATTCTTACTTATATATGAAGACGTACCTCGTCGTCCCAGTTGAAACGTCTCGTCGAAAAGTGTCCCACAAAAAATGACAATCTCAAAATCAACGGATGAAAGTCTCAATTGGTATTTTCCAATTGCAACTTAGATTGATCGACTCAACACAATTGACAACAATTAACAAGATTTTAACATTGTCATAAGAACTGCTATTTTGTTGGTGTTGCCAAATTTAAATTCTACTTCATTGGCAAGAGATATTACTGATTCTTCTTTGTAATAAACGAGTTAATAGCTGACAGTAAAGATTTCGGCTTTAGGCACTTCTCTTGGCAACTAAATTCAAGATCTGATGTAGACTTCGGGGTTTGATTAAACAGATTTATAGATACTTTTCTTGCTAGCAAATATCCACTTCCGTCATGTGTGATTAAAACGATTTCTTGATCATCCACTTAACAATATTTTTTGTCCTTTTCCTTTGTAAAAATAAAGATTCGTTTCAATATTTTTCAGAACCTTTGCTAGCTACTAAAATCTGTAATCTGTTTATATTACAACAGATTCAACTCAATCCTCATGAGTTCACTTGCTACTCTTTTTCCTTTTTATATGCAATACACTGAGGTCAACTTTTAACTGCAACGATTGACGCCTTATCATCAATATTCATGTTCTCTGATAAAAGGTTTCCATTTTGAGAAGGGCCTATAGTGCTTTACTAAAGATATTGCTTATGTATTTCTACTCTTGATAATGATTCATAGCTTTAGTCTGCTTCCAAAAATAATTTTCGGATGTTTTCTTTGTAACTTTTCCTTTCTTTCATTCTTCTTGATTGAATCCGATTCCAATAATCTTATATATTTGTAGATCTCCTGCTCGTTCAAAAGAATTTCTAAGAATTTTCTTGATTCAATTCCTTCAGTTGTTTCACCTTGTTCTTCCCGCGTCAACAACATTGCATATTTCACGGTTCAGAACACCATTCCTAGTTTAACATCCGACTGCATCAAGGTCTTCACATTTTTTGTTTGTCAATTTTGTTTTTAAATCATCCAATATTTAGTAGATGGTTGATGTTTTCCTGTGACATAGTAAATTTATACACTTTTAAATTTTTGCCAGATGCAATGAAGCCATAACAATGACATGTGGAAAAGTACGTTAAATAATTTTTGTCTTCCTCACCTCTCCTGTCTCACATTTGTTATAATATTTTTTATGCCTTTTAAAAGTTTTTGCATCAAATCATAAGAATTTCCATTATTATTTCCTATTCTTGCCTAATTACAACAATCTTCAAATTGTCGCTATTTGAATTTTCATACTATAAGTATTTAATCACTTTTTCATCAGAGCGAATGACAGCAACTTCCCTCAAAACCCAAGGCACTTTAATTCATATTATTCTTAATTCTAATTACGCTATCTGAATAATTCCAATTCTTTTTCGTATTAACAATTCTTTCAGCCTTTGTAAAAATGTATTTCAGATTTTTTTAAGTACTACATGTTCAGATTTTATGTTTGTCATTTTCTGATTTCAAACATTTATACAATTTTTTTCTCTTTCATTTCTTTACGTTTTATTTATTTACTTGGAGACATTCACTCCCTTTGTCTTTTTTTTTTTTTTTACATTACATCTCCCCCGAAACATAATGATCTCTTCTGAATCATAGATTCTCACTGACTTTTTCTTTGTTCGTATATCGGGACAATTTGTTTGACGAATATAGCACTTTGTATATTTAAGTCAATGGCTCATTTACCAACCAATCATTGTTCCTTTTTAGCTGAATCTATTTTCGCATTCATTTTTTACTCAATCATTAGAAAATCATGATTCTCTATAAGATTTTTATACAGGTTAATAACGTTCAAGTTTAAAATTTTCAAAATTCTGATTGAAATTCTTATCTTTTCTGAAAATATTCTCAGAACTGGAATAATTACAGTCATGCTCATTAAGATCATATTTGACAGTTTTACGTCAAATATTTATAATTACTCACTCACTCTCAAAGCCATTGCTGTTGATAAGATGATTACATGGTTATACAAAGTTCCAGTTTTATTATTGTTATTATATTTTCTTCCGTACAGTTTTTCCTTTTCAACCGGAGATCATGCATTATCGGTGTTCTCCATCAAGTTATAGGACCTCAAACAGATAGCACCTTTTGCACAGAGAATCAACGCAGACTTTTGAAGCAATGGGAGATTCTAGTCTTTATTCCGATTTTATTAATGTCGGTATTTAGGTTGGACGGTATATACCCCAACGCTCCAATAATAACCAGAACAATTATGGCCTGAACATCTCACATAATCGCAACTTCAATCCGGATGTCAGTGAACTTTTTAAGCTTTCCAATTTCTTTAGCCTTGACATTAAGGTTAACAGGTACAACCATTTCAATGAGAAGCCATCGTTTGTTTGTTTTGTTTTTTGTTTGTTTGTTTGTTTTAATTTTCTATTGCTATTTCCATCTATGGCAATGGCATGCTTGCTGGCTCCAATGCTAACAGTCTGTTTGGATGTTAAAATCCCATAAAACTTGACCCTTTTTTATCCCCTTCTCTGGTTTGTGGCGGTACCATTTTCTGTTTGTTCATATTTCCTACATAGTCAGATGGGATTCCACTTTATTATGCCGGTGCTCGTATTCTTTCAGCAAAAGCATTCCACAAGTGCTAATTATATGAGTGACATTTACCACCTCCATCCCACACAGTCTGCTCTTGTCTGAATCTAGTTGCTGATAGATGTTCTTTCGGCAGAATTAGTATTCAGGGCTTGCTCATGGGCGGCGACCCGTCGGCTTTCAGTCTCACATTTCAGTTCGCCTTTCGTCAACCAATCCCGCAAATCTTTTGTCTTAATGACTTCAGTATCCCTCTCAAACTGTCCATGAAACAGCCCTTGCCTCTCTCGATTTTAACCTTATTATTATTATTATTATTATAACCTGATGATGCTTAGAGACACAGAAAATGTTTATTCTTTGACGAACACACATTTCTCATTAATAAATTGTGCTAAATATTTGAAAAAAATGATGAAGTAATACTTTAAATAGTTACTGAAATCAAAATCATCAATGATTTGGTTGTCTTAATAACTTTAACGCATTGTCATTTTCTTATTGTATTCTTCATTTAAAAATGTCAGTTTTCTTTATTTTCCACGCCTTCGCCTTAAATCTTTTTTTCCTATAAAAAATAAACTAATTTTTTCAAAATATTTTTTTTTTAAATAAACAAGTTCAATCTGAGACCTTGTAGATGAAATGGTTGCGTATTTATATATATATATATATATATATATATATATATATATATATATTTATTATAAAATCATTTATTATTTAAATATATATTTATTATATATATGTGTGTGTGTGTGTAAAAATATGTAGACAATAGGAAAAAACTCGTCAGGTAAATAATCCAAAGTTCTTTAGTATTTTTGTTATTTTTTAAAAATAATTCTCGATACAAAAGTAGAGCATAAATATAATTATTTATTTAAAAATATGATTCCAACGCTACATAAGAGTTCTCATGTTTCAAAACAAGAGCCGAAAACGTCAATATAATTATTTGAATTAAATTGAATTAAAGTACCATGCTCTGTTCCATCTTACAGCGAAGATTAAATTAGAAAATCACTGAGGAGAAAAGAAAAAATACATATGTTATTCAATTTATTTCTTCATTGAAATTACGTTAGAATAGACGCTAATGTCTACTGGTCTAACCGACAAAATGTATACATTTTAATCCCAAGTGTGTGAATGGGGTCCTAACCTCTCGCATAAAACAATACAAACACACTCAGATTATAATACATAAGCACCCAGACATATTTAGATGTATAACACACAAAAAAGTGACGAGACAGGAAACATCTCCACGGCTGTTTGTAAAAAAAAAAAAAAAAAAAACACATACATACATACATACATACATACATACATACATACATACACAATTAAATGTGCATGCATTTTCCATACACATTGACACCGATAAATACATGTATACACATCCACATATTTTGACCTAGACAATCTGATGCCACAACCAAGAAATATTCAAGACTGAAAGTGTTATTAAACGAATGCTAACCACTTATTAAAATATAACTTATACGGGCAAATATACAAAAATAAAAATGATTAAAAATAACATTATCTAATATATAAAAAACGAAAATTCCAAACATACAAATATCTATATATATATATATATATATATATATATGTTATTTTTAACCATTTTTATTTTAGAAGGGAGTGTTAGAGACGCCTTTCCTAGTATTACTATCAGCTTCTACGTTTCCGAGACTGAGCACCATCTCAAGCCCCGGAATCAAGCGAGATTCCTGCGAGAGTCTGACGGCCTTAGGGGCTTTTTCCTCGGTTCAGTGACCTTTCACGGTCTCGTAGTCTGTTGTATTGTTATCTAGTGAATGGTGGTCGAGATTGACCGCCTTTGTGGCTGGCTCGACTTCTCGGCATCAGAGTTGAGCTTTTTCTGCTCTATCACAGCAACCTTGAATTTTCGCTTACCTGCCGATTGATTCGTAACGTGCTACCCCTCAGTGATGTAACTTTCAGATGGAGCTGGGCAGATTTGTACGACTGTCATTGGTATAATCTTGGTTTAGAAGAAACGGCTTCGCACACCTTCTACCATTGTACTCAGCTGCCCCTTTCTGGGACTATGTCAGCGAGTTGACGACACGTATCGCTCCCGATCACCTTGTTTCCATCGATCTCGTGTACGCGTGTGACAAATGTTACCCCTGTTCTCTGGGGTGAAACGGGTGATGTTTCTCATGTTGCTATCCGAATGGTGGTATCGACGTCGCAAATGGAGAGAAGCGTGCGATATGAGCGTTATTCTCATCAGGATTCATTGACCATCAATTCAAGATCATGATCAGATCTGGTTCGTGTGAATAGGGTAGGCCTTGATTTTCTCTTTTAAGTCCCCTTAAGTACAATAGGGCGATTTTCTGTGGACGCTCCCCTGGTTAAGTTATACATTTCTTGTTTTCTAGTTAATGTGAATAAGTGTTCTTCCCGGCCTGTCCCCGGCACTCTCTTTTGATATGATCCATGTCGAGATTCCCATCCGCCTCAGTTTTTCCCCTCCGCTGGTTCAGCCTTTGATTTTCCCATTCAGTTATATATTTTTTATCCTTCCCATTCCATTTGTGATTTTGGTGCTTGATTCTGTCTATTGGCAGAATACAGTGGCTACGCCTATTATTTTGACGGGTGGACTGGTCTTACTAAAATCGGTTTTGTTTTAGTTGGAATATTTTTTGTATTTTTGGTTTCGTTTTCTGGGTTCATTCTCAACTTCTGAATTTCATGTGTTATTAAATTTTTATATATTTTATATATTTTTTGAAGAAAGAAATTATGTATCGATCATTTATGAAATTTTTACACCACGGGGTGTTCTGTAGTTGTCCTCTGAATATGTGGTATTGTGGTATATGTAGGATTGAGAAGTGATGGACAAATTCTTGTTGTGATTAGGTACATTGTAATAACTGAATGGGTCTTGATTGTGATTCACTAAGACAAGGATAGTCAGTGAGGACCAGACTTTCCCCACTTCCCCTTAGACCTTGTGACGCAATTTTGTATTTTTATACAAAATAAACATTCATTCCCCAGAAGATTAAAGAAATAAACATATGTATATGTGCATTTTTGTATGTATGTATGTATATGTGTATGTTTATATATATATATATATATATATATATATATATATATATATATATATATATATATATATATATATATATATATATATATTTGTGTGTGTGACTGTCTGTGTGCTACTGGTACGATGTAACCCAGTACTATCTGCTGTATGGTCGGGTTTTCATCCACAAAACCGGTTCCCTTAGCAGTCCTTTCCGTTGAGGAAGGAGACAAGAGAAGCAGCCTAATTGAAACCAAAACCTGTCAAAGGAAGGATGAATCTTTCATAGGAACAACGGCGATCTAGCACTGGTAGGGATGGAGAAATACCTGGATTGATATGCAGGTGGGTGGTATTCTCACTGGAAATTATCGAACCCTTCACCTACGTTAAGGTATCCAAGTGGGAGAAGGAAAACTTGGATGTAACAGTTGCAGCTTGACAACATCCAGTGATCTTTTACTGATTCTTATTTTTCGTACATGATTTTCTTGCTGGGGGAGCAGAATTGACCCCAGTGCCAATTTTTTTTTTCTATTTTAAGCAGCTTATGCACATGCAGCGCTTGATAGCGCAATATCTTTTTTCATGCTCAATGGCTAGCTGTAGTCATAAAATGTAAATATAATCAATGAAGCCTAATAACAATCGTATGGTAAATGGCAATAAAGATACTAGAACTTCAGGAAGTGAAATGGTCTGTCCCAACAAGCGTCCGAGGGCATCGCATTCTAGACCCCGTCGACATGCTACTACTCCGAGAATAAATGTTGCTTATTGTGGGAACTCCGATTGAAACGGAGGAATTGTTTTGCTAAAAGTTCCTGAGACTAATAACAACCTGGGGAACTTTTAGCAAAACACAATTATCATTCATAGTGATGTTTGGTCTTAGGGACTCTCATATGTGGAATGGGCTTTGGAAATATATTGTAGTGTTATGTAACAGTAATGGTATACTGCTTCTCGAGTTGTGTGAAGAATTAGCAATTCATCGGCAATACCATATTCCAACAGAAAAACAGGTACAAGACAACATGGATGCACCCGGGTTCAAAACAATAGAGCCTACTAGACTATCAACTTTTGAGGCGACGAAACACTCAAGATATGCTTTGTGTTCGTGCTATGAGGGCTGCTAACCGTTGGACTGTCTATCAGTAAGTGTCAGGCTGAATTTGGTCCCATTCCTCAAATATGCACAGTCCTGGAAGCTCAATGTCTTCCGTTTGAAAGATGAGCAGGTGTCTAAGGAGCTATTTTTTATGGGAGAAGCAGTGCGGTTTTAGGTTTCGTGAGGAAGAATACGAATATTGGCTCGACGACAATCATGCAAAGATTGAAGAGATTTTGTAAGAAAAGCGAAAATCTCTTCCGTGTCTGCTTCGAGACAACGTGTTACAAGTGATTGATGGGATAACTGATGCCAAGAAAAAGTTTAAACGGAAACTCTTTCCGATTAAATGTTGAAATGGTAAAGTTGAACAAATACAACGCGTATCAACGATTCAAACTATTATTCAAGCTTTTACGTGAATCTTAAGCCCCCCCCCTGCTTTCCTCTCCAATAAACCCACTTCCAGTAAAAGATAGGAATTCTCTTATTTTGTAACCTCAGCCACTCAGTTATGTACCATGCGTGATACACGCTTAGGCGATCATGTATCTTTCGATAGATGACTGACGAGGCAGATATTTCCCGCATTAGGTTGCCATTTCTTTCTGCGGTAGACCAGTTGCCATCTAAGGCTATAGAACCCGGTCTGTCCTACTATTTACCCATAGCTGGGGAGGGGGAGAAGAGGAGGATTCGCACAACCCAAGGGTATTAGCACGTAAGTGAATGTAATGGATTCGACTGAAATTCGAACTCGGCTCTGCCGATTCTTCAATCCAAGCCGCTATCCATTACTTCACCATGGTATATTGAAAAGATGAACACTTTAATCTATTGAATCTCCCTTCTACAGTAGACGATGATCTTCTCAATAGGATTTCAGGAAGGGCTGGCCGATTTTCCGTCACTTGGCGAGACAGAATCTCATTTTAAAAAAACTTAATAATGTTTAGTCATCTGGATTGGTTGGTATATACACTGAGGTACTAAAGAATAGAAGCGGATGTGTCACTAAATGTCTACATCATTTATTAAAAGATACTTGGGAAAAATGTATTCCGGATAAATGGCGGGATACGTTAATGATAGTGCTTCTAAAAGGTAAAGATATCTGCGGTGACTACAATGATATGTCTAATATGTCTAGTTTGTAAAATTCTATGTAAGATAATCTTGCTCCGGCAGCTGAGACATATTGCTAATGAAGTGATTCAAGAATCTCTGTATGGCTTTCGAGTAGGCCGCCTTACTACAGATATCATCCTTGCAGCAAGGCAGATGCAGGAAAACTGTATGGAGTAGAGAATGGAGTTATATCAAGTCTTTGTGGATTTGAGAAATGCATTTGATATTCAACAGGATTACTTTCTGAGAAATATTGAAAAAGCGTGATTGCTCAGAAAATGAACATGATTCACACTGTGTTCATAATGGCGTGAAAGCATCATGGGCAAATGTTTTAGGCAAGCTAACTAAATTATTTGAAATAAAAAATGGAATGAAGCAAGAACACATTCCAGTTTCGACCCTATTTACTCCTTACTTTATGATTGTGGGTTACATGGCATTTAAGAAGCGTGATTATGGCGTATATATACGTTATCACACAACTGGGAATCTATTTAATATCAGGAGAATGTCGGCGAAGACGATGGTATCTGTTAATCTTAGTGGAGACTTTGTAAGCGCATGATTGCGAGCTTGTAATTCATAATGAGGATGATATTCAACAACGAATGGACGCTTTCACCTGTGCTGCTTGGACTGCTTTAGACTTAAGTTTAAATCCTGTAGTGATGTATCCACCTGTACCGAAAAATGGTTACATGCTCACTGAACAGTGAAGTTGCGAGGAGAATTCAAAAAGCCAATGGGACAATCGACTATGGCGACAGCATGGAATAACGAAAATGGCTAAGATCATTCTATACTCATTCGATTATCGAAGTTAAGCAGTATCGAGTCCGATCACTACTTTGATGGGGGACTGTTTGCAAACACCGGACACTTTAAGCAACCTCCTACAATAAGAAATATGTTTCGGCTTTAAATAAGCCATAAGTCATGAAATCAATCAACGAATCAATGTGTGTGTGTGTATGAGAGAGAGAGGGTGGGGGAGAGAGGTGGGGAGAGTAATAAGTCAAAAAGCAATAAAGTCAGATATAATGGACTGTCCATTATTGCACCAATCCTTTCTATGCATATTCTTCGGTGACAATAACATTTCAGGATGTCAAGATTGTTGCATTTGGACAAGGAAAGGGGACTGATGATTATATTCTCCACCGACAAATGCTCTTTATTTCATTCTTTCTCTTCCCCCCACTCTCTCTCTATCTCTATCTCTCTCTCTTCCTCTTCCTCTCTCTCTCTCTCTCTCTGTCTCTCTCGCTCTCTTCCTCTTCCTCTCTCTCTCTCTCTCTCTCTCTCTCTCTTCCTCTTCCTCTCTCTCTCTCTCTCTCTCTCTCTCTCTTCCTCTTCCTCTCTCTCTCTCTGTCTCTCTCTCTCTCTCTCTCTCTCTCTTTCTCTCCCCCACACACAGACACACAAGTATACGTAAATATTCATGTATGTGTGGATAGGTAGATAAATATGAATTTTATAACAATGATTTATCCTCTTAATTACAGAAGATCAAATTTCACAATTTTTATTAACAGTTTTTTCTCATCTAAAAAATTAAAATCTTCAATTATATATTGTTTTGCTTTGTAACCTTTTGAAAAACCAGTGTTTTGTATTGAATGCGGAGGGATGAGGTTACTCCAGTAAACTAAATAAGTTTCTAGTGGTTTCATCTATCAGTTCAGGTACGTAATATAGTTTTTAAGAAATAGCAAAGCATAAAAGAATTGTATGAATTTCTTGAATTGTATAGGACAGCAAATAAATTTATTACTTTTTTACGATGTTAATTTATCCAAAATATATTTGATACTTAATATATGATTCCCTGCTAGCTGTGGTCTTTCTCAAAGTTAATTGTCAGAACCTTTTTAAACTTTAAGGCCGTAGTATTTTTGCTAATATTAAATATTTATGGGTTATATTGTATATACTTTTTTAATCCAGATTATCTCAGATATATCTGATAGTAAATAATCACCGACCATTGTGCGATGGATAAATAGTCGTCTAAATAACGCAAAAAAATTTAACAGATATATTTACCAAAATTACACAAAAATATCTTGAAATACGAAAAGTAAATTTATTCATTAGAATCGCTATTGATCTCAACCACAACCTCCAGGCGACTTCAGGATCTCCTGCAACTCTTCTGCGTGGTCTCCAGGTATAAGTTGGTGAATGCAGCCATAATCCTTGCCTTCAGTTCATCTTTGGTGTTACAACGAGTTTGTTTTTTGTCTCTTGCTCAACTGCGCCCCGCACGTAATAATCAAGGGGTTTGCAGTCTGGGAAGTTAGGTGGCCAGATGTAAGGGATAATGTGGTTGACTGAGTTCTCCTGCTTGTGTGGCATGGTGCAGAGTCCTGTTGCCAGACATAGGGTCTTCCAGCTGCCAACTTCTTGATCCAGGGCAGCATTCCTTCCTCAAAGTTCTTGATGTAGTCCTCTGTGTTGAGTCTGAGGCTTTCACCAACAAATTCAAGATTTCTTTTCTTATCAGAATGATCAAAATGAGTTTTCCGAGCTTCCGTACTTTCGTAATCACCATTAGACTCATCCAGCTCAATATAAATCCTCTGCATTTTCCTCAGATTGATACAAAAAACCCCGAAATGTTTGTATTGGAGCTTCAGGCGCGAATGCCAAGCGGTAAAGCATGCCGTTTCCAAATTTCTGGCGGAGTGAATTGCAGTAGGGTGGCCTTTTTCTCACAAATATTATCTAAATGACCCTACTAAACTGTGCAGTCGACAAAATCAAAAAGTAACGCGCATGCACGAAAAATATAAAATGGCGACAATATACTCATCGCACACTGTATATAAGCACTGACTATAATAGTCAAAGCACTAACAATTATAACTAAATATAGACACTGACTCTTATAACCAAATCTAAACACTGACCCTTATCGTTACATATACACATTGGTACTAATAGTCATCATCTTCAGTTAATTCTCTTAGTTTATTACTCGATTGCTCAGAATGTCTTAAACTTAATGGTTTTTCCAGACTAAGGATAAAATTAAATCTTCATGTTGGAAGAATTAAAATATCTTTATTGACTTTTTCATAGATTGAATCACAAAGAAAAATAATGATTACTCATAAAAAATAAAGATATTTCTTTGGCGCGTATACTGCAATATTAAGATAAATAACATGCACCTGCTTAATAGATGAGATTCTACCTATAGTTGTGTACAATTAGCTTTGGATTTGTGACATAACGATCTCTAATCCTGATTTATATTCAAAACATCTCTGTTCAAACTAAAAGACAGGCACAGCAGATCCCAATTTTTGTCGTGTATATATATATATATATATATATATATATATATATATATATTTTCTGTTTAGGATTGGTTTTCCTTCTGCTTCAACTATATATTTCTAATGTCTTTGTCTTAAGTTTGTTGAAATTTTATGTACTATTCATACTTCTCCTTGGGCTTTTTAACACAAGTATCGGTTTATCCCTTGTTTCGTCTTTAGGATTAATTTTTCGACTTCCTTCTAAAGTCTTTTTTCATTACAATTAATATATATATATATATATATATATATATATATAAGATAAAATACAATAGGAAAACTGTATTATTAGCCGATGCAGACTTTTCAAAGCAAAAATGAAATGAATTTATTGAAAACAAAGTAACTATTAACAACAAAACAAAATGTCCTTAACAACTAGAAGAAATTTAGATTGTATTCATATTGTCAACTGAAAATTACGTCAAGTACATTCATGTTGTTTTCATTGCTGTGCTGACAGATTCAAACATTTTCTTTTGATTTTTTGATATAGTTAAGTACGTTGGCTTAAGGGAGTGCCGCCATTGAATGTTATCCAAATATTAATCTACGCCCAGGTTGTTTCCTAATATCAGCTTTCCTAACAGAATTACTACTAATTTCCTATATATATATATATATATATATATACTGATGCATGTTTCATTAAATAATATAGACAAGTTTTGTCTATTTATTTTGGGCAAATTCTTTTCATATCGTCTGATAAGCTTAATAAGATTATCATTAAAAGGTGAAAGAAAATAACCATATTGATACGGTACATATTTTTTAATCCTATCTAAGCTTTCGACTTACATAAGCCATTATCAAAGATGAAAATTACACTATGACAATTACATTACAACACGGAGAAAACAATAATGATAGTCTGTTTTTGTTTGCATGGAAGATTTCGAAGCAACGACAGACTATATTATTTATTATTCTATATTATTTAATGAAACATGCATCAATTAAAAATGCTGCCAAAATACACACTATATATATATATATATATATATATATATATATATATATATATATATATATATGACGGTGGAGTAATGAATAGTGGCTCGGATTGAGGAATCAGAGAGATACTTCAAATTCTAATGCTAATATCATTCGGAAAGGTATGAATCCTCTTCTCTCCTCAGCTATGGGTAAATAGCAGGACAGACTGGGTTCTATAGCCTTGGACGGCAGCTGGTCTAGGAGAAGGACAACTCTGAATTCACTACCGGAGAGTGTTGTTTGGGGACCCCGCGGCACGTAGTGCACCAGGTTTCTGTATTTGGCCCTTCAAAAAGTGTGGTTGGTTATGCACAAAGCCCTCACCTCTATAATCAAATCATATGTACTGGTATCTGGTTGTCGGTTCCTAGAAACTGAGTTGCTTGACTCTTATGCGTCGATAAACGACGGGAGAGTCCAGCATGCATATATATATATATATATTGTCACGTAGCCACGATTTCATTAACCATATAGGCGTTAGGCTAAAGTAAAATCTTAAATAAAGAAAAAACTAGTTAGATATAAAAGAAAAATAAATAAATAAATAAAAACAGAAATTTAATCCAATGCTTCCGACTCGCGAGCGAATATATTCTATGATCAGCCATATCCTTCCTTTCTCTTCACAAATTCTTTCTCTCTTTATCCCCTCTTTCACCCACGAGCCAAGGGCCCGTGAACTTCGAAGTGACCCGACGCGAGAGTGACCTTGTTCCAAGATTTCGCGTTTGACCATGAGTGAATTCCAGGCACCATCAGGGTCTCCTGATGCGATTCACGTGATCGGAACGTACTGAGCATGTGTTGAACTTTTGGCCATCACACAAGCACTGCGTGATTTTGCGCCCTATCCTCCTGGGTACCCGATCAAGGAGGAAGGGAACCCACGTGACTGTCTTTGGGGACAGCGAAAACCAAAAAAGGATTTTTCAGTTTCCCTCTGACCAGCGGCAGTTGAACGTCGCTGGGCAAAAATCGTCAGACCGCCCACTGAGATGAGGAAGACAGCAAAGTCTGTCGACTAGTGTCGGAAGGACTGCTAGGGAACTGACCGACCCAACCAAACGCCTGTATGAGATGCTGGGGACCCTCGAACACTTGCGAAAAGAAGAAGAATCCAGGAACATTGTCGGCCGGCCAAGATACTGTTTTATCATCAGAACTCTCGCTTCGGCGAATCAAAACTTTATGTGAAGATATCAACCCAACTGCAAGATAAGTTGATTCGTTTGGCTTTTTCATATATCATATCTCGCGCCTTCTATTCTTTAATGATGTCCTCCCCCACCCTTTGTTAAATGAATGTTCTTTTTTTTCTTTCTTTATTTCGTTATATATATTTATAAATAAATGTTTTATTTTGAAATCCATCGTCTTGTGTCTGTTCTTCGTTGATTCCCTTGTGTCGCTTCCATTTCTGAGTGAAGACCGAGGAAAGAAACGACTTTTTCCTTTTTTTTTAGAACCCGTTGTTCATCTATATGCTACAAGTTCGTAACTATATATATATATATATATATATATATCCTTTTAAAAATGTTATTTATTAAATATATTTAGTTTATAAACTTGTTTATAAATGTGAAAACATTTTTGATTACTAGTTGTTGCTTTCTTTTTAACGCTTCTAGTACTTGTAGTTGTATTTACAGTGTCTATGTAAACTAGTCGATTTGTTATTGGTAAAGGTTTTTGCAAATTTCTTGTGTTTTGTTATTGTCTCTTTTCGTGATACGCGATTTAAAGGAACTATCATCCGACAAACATAAACGACACACTAACACGAACTGTTACGAGACTATATTTGAAAATGATGAAACCAGCATGGAACAAGATCAATACTCTTTTGATAATGGCTTAGGAAGGTCGACAGAAATCAGATATTTAACAATTTCATATTTAAATATGTACCTGGAAAATGGTTTTAAATATAGAAATATTAAATAAAAACATTTAACAAAGAATTGTTGTTGGTCTTTAACAAAATATATATCTGGTGAATAATTGAATCAAAAAATGGAAAAATTTTATGTGATCATTTCGACCTTCGAAAGAACTTCACACTAAATAATGTTTTTTTATTTATCGAATGACATCTGAGTAGGTGAAGGGAAGGAAATACAACAAACCCCATCTCGGTTATACATCGACGCAAAAGCAGAAGATACAATGACGGATAATTTCTAATTTCAATTTTAAATTTCTGGCGCCTCTGATATTGTCTAGATGCAAAACTAGAGTTAAACATGTCAAAAATTACTACTACTTAAACAATTCAATAGGTACCCTAAACACGAGGTTTTGTGTCAAACTAAGCTGAGTTTAGTAAATCTTTAAGTATTTTGATTAAAGATTTGCCTTATATAATTGTTAATTACAACCACCAACTGATGGGCATCTTCATCCATGTTTTTCTTTCCGGCAATGTTTTAGTGTCGAATCTTGACTGAACATTTCAAGTTCTTTTCTTGTCATTTTTGCCGCTCGAGCTGTTAATATAAAACTTCGTCGACAATCTCCTTCGCTTTTACATTTAATAGAAATAACTTCTCATTGATTTATTGCCGAAAGCTTTTTAAAGTTAAATATTTTTCTATTAAAAAAAAATAGTCAAGATATTTTTGTAATTACAGAAAAATTTGTTTTTTCTTCATTTCCCTTCTATGTCCGTTTCTTTTCAGATTTCAAATGAAAATCAAATTAAATTTAAAAAATGTCTGTCTTCAATTTTTTACGGACATTGCTGTTAGCAACAACACAAACGGAAAAGGGATCTGAAGTACAAACGTTACAAAAAAGTAAATTTTATGTAAGTTCTGCAGGGTTTTAATTCCATTATACACAAATATAATGAAGCGCACACACATACACATACACACACACACACACACATGCATGCATGCATTTCTATGTTTGAATATTTGTATGGAAGGTTTCGCTGTGTGAATGTCTAAGGGGTAATGAAAAGTTATCGATCCAACAACGAAAAGATTCAAAATGGTGTTTGGTCAGATTTTGAAAATGATTTAAGTCGATAAAGGAATAATTCATGTACGATAATCGGGAGACTGCATCTTTTGAGAATCGTGTAACCACCTCTTAATTGATGTTGTTCCCTTACCCCGGGTGGTAGCACCTGTTAGGGTCCCAGCTAAGGGCAAATAATGAACCCAAAAAACAAAACACTATGAAGAATAAAAATATGTTTTTATAGTAAAATTACCAACACAATTTAAGCCAAAATTACCGGCAATACATTTTATCTCTAGTTGAAAGCATTACCATTGCGTTCAAAATATATTTCGTTGAAACTATAAAATTGTGTTCAAAATATTAGATTACAGACCTATTACTCTTTACGTGAACCCTGTATATAGGTTACTGACGATTTGGGGAAGTAGTTTCTTTGTAGTCTAATATTTTAAACTATTTCGATCCCAGACAATTGTTTATATTATTTATTTTATATTGCACTTGATCTATTCTAACATAAACAAATATAGACTGACATGCCAAAAGTTGAGGAATAAATGCATTGTATCGGGTAGAACCGGATCTAGTTCGACAAAATAAAGCCACTTGACGTGTCAATGAATCCGAAAGAAGTGAGAAAACATCTGAAGAGATGTTCAATCAGGCTGTCTCGATAGCTATCCATAATTGCCTGACAAATATAGGTGCCGGATTTTATATGAAATAGAACTCTCAACAACATCACATAAAATGTTTGTAGCAAATGTAGCAACACCGTTGGCAAAACAGTCTCTAGAATTCTTCTTCAAATAATCAGTTGAATGAGTGCAAACGGTCACGAATCAATGTAAAGTTTACCGGTCTACAGCATGTTCTAGCGAATCAGCGTATCCAACACATGTCGCTTGAATATCATTATGTCATGACCATTGGTGCCTTGTATTCAACCAATGTCCATAGATCAGTGCCACACACATCAGCATGAAGCAAGTGAAACTGTGATTCATGTGAAGACGCCACATGTTGCTTGTGTCCTCCAATATCAGCGATGACACGAGCCTGGAGGAGGCGCTGTTTCAGATGTTGTCCTGTTAACATGGGCACTCTGGTAGGATTTCTGCACGCGTATTGGAAGCTAAAAAAAACTCTCTACTGACATTTTACAGTAAGGTTTACCCCGTACAAGGCCCAAGGGCTATTCGAAGTAGAGGGTTACAATAAGGGGTACTTTATATAAATAGGAGGGGAAGGTAACGATTGATTCTAGACTTGAACAGGTTAAGATTGTAGTGATTGGGGAAACATTATCTTGATAGTCGGTTCCACAGGACAGTGGTTTGCGGGAAGAAGCTGTTTGAGTGGAACTTTCTTCTCGCCGATGGAATACGGAGGGAATGTGGGTGGGGTTTCTACTCTGTAAGTGGCATGGCGGGTCCTATTCGTGAATGTCATACCTACCGAAACCAGGAGATGCAGTTCGTCTGGGCACTTTTCATAGTAGTAGAACAGTTAGAGACTAGCAACATCCCGCCTGTGAGAGAGAGGTTAGAGAGTAGAAAAAATTCTTCTCCCACAAGGACTCGTAGATGCTTTTGAACTGGAATGTAAGGTATGGGCAACTTCTGCCAAATATGGGAACAGTACTCCATTTTAGGCCTGATCTGGCTCTTATAAAGGTATCGGATAACATGAGGAGGTAAGTAATTACTCGTGCGGTACAGGAAGCCGATCATTTTATCAACATCTTTAGCGATGGGTCGTATATAGAAATTCTACTTGGTCAGGCGTGAGTTTGAGACTCAATACCCACTTGAGGCAAGGGGCATCCTCGAGGGGACATTTGTTCATTGTGACTGGCGGTAGTTCGGGGTATGATCGGCGATGATGGAATGTAACCAATTTGGTTTTAGACGTATTGAATATAACGTATGGATATGTGAGTGATACAACCTGACATTACAAATCGAGTGATATCAAATGTCTCCAAATTTTCAAATGTCCAATCTGTCTGGCATACACAACTTTCGAACACCAAAAATACACATGTCGCTTTACGATTACCAGCGTCGTGTTCTCACTGACCCACCAAATGTCTGGGAACATTCGATGTACGCCTGGAGATTTAGATTTAATATTGGGTAAAATTTCATGTAAAATTAATGTAATCTGCAAGTTGGATCAACTTGTATGTTTCTAAAGGCCAGAAAATGTTATACTAAGAGGGGGGACAGAAGAATACCGCGAGTAGCCCCTCATAATGGCAGAACAAGGAGTAAAAAGACAATCTTTGCTAAGAAAGATAGGAAGGTGTAGAGAGCTGTGACACCATTTAGGGTTGCTAGAAAGAAAGAAGAAAAAGAAAAAAAAGAGAAAAGGCGAGAATTAAATTTAGGTGATAAGAAGCCATCACGAAAAGGACACTAATTGATATTATCTTTTTTCTAAAATAGAAAAGTGCTAAAGGTTTTTATTCTCATTAGCGAGAAAAGTAGGGTCGCGGATGTGTCGGATTTAAATTAATTTATGACAACGATAATGAAAATTTCATGTTGGCCGAAACCCCTACGAAACAGAAACTGGGAAATAAAAATTAATTAAGCACGCACTGACCGAAAACAAAAATGCCCGTTGGATCTCCCACAGGGTGCTGGGAGATAAAATTAATTAGGTCAAGCTTGAAAACAAACCAAAATGTCCGTGGAACCACCTCCATGTCATTTGGGAAAAAACACCTTTTTTTTGTCAGGGCTGGCTATGATAGCAAAATTATTTTATCAGAACGAATAATTGGCACCAAGGTGCGATGCGTCTAATTGACCACCCACTTGTTTGGCGAAAGTCCCGGGTGATAAAGTCCAAGTGACATTTGGCTACGATAAGGGGCCAAGGGTTTGTTGTCGGGCAGAAGGAAAGAAAGAGAAAGAAAAGAAAAAATGAAAAAGGAAGATAATTTTTTTCTTTGAGCAAAATTTTTTAAACCAAGGCTAGTCTGGCCACATCCACGCCGCTGAGCGCCCAGTAGCTGAATGGTGGCGTGAGCGTTAGGCGGAGGTAATCATATGAAGGAGGGGAGGCCTGTTGCGCCCCTCTGAAGAGATAGGTGTGAGATGCCACTGTGAGAGAGAGGGGAAACCCGTTGAGAACTTCTGAGGATATGGTGAGATACCAATATGAGAACAGCGGAAGGTGGGAGAACGAAAAGACTTCCAAAAATGGAAAATAATAAATTTTCCTGACCGAAAACAAAGAAGTGGATTGTGGATTTAAAATTATCAAGGAACCTCAAACCCCGACAAGCCCACCCCGGCTTTGGTCGGCGTCCATATAAGCAGAGTCGCAGCGAGTGAAAAGCAGTTCCAGTTGAGAGGCAGTTGAGTGAAGTTCGCAGTTGGAGTTGCACCCGCCTCGCAGAAACCTGACTGAAAGATTCCACGCAAATCACGACCTCAACTTCTAATCAAGAACAATTTATCCTTGAAGAACCACTTAGACTCACACAACCAAAACAAGTTTTACGAATATTGCCTGAAGATACACCAAGAACCAGTTTCTTAAAGAACAAACAACATAAGATGTTAAGACTCGCCTAACAAACACAAAGTTTCACGAATCCATATAGCGGGTTGGGAAGAAGATGCAGTCCTGTATCCAGAAACCAGATATAAAGTATTGTTATCCTTTTTTTAACACATTTAAACTTTTCGAGTTATTATTTTCTTTTCTTTTACATATACTTGTGTGGTGTTACCCTTGGCCGGACTCAGCATGCATTACGGCCCAGCGACTGATTGATTTCGTCTACCTAAGATCAAATCACAACGTGGGTAGGTTAGACTAGAAATAAAAGCAGTTACTTCGGTAACCAGACGTTGAAGGCGAGCTGGGAACGACAAGGCTGATACCGAATCTAACCAGATTCCCATCCGAATCAGCAAAAGGTTAGAACGTCACATTTGGTGCCGCGACCAATACCAAGTCACATTGGTCGTCACAAGACAGGATAGGACGGCGACGGCGCGGAGACAGACGGGGTGACGTCACAATTGGCGCCGCGACTAGGACAGCACGACGGACGCGGCCAGGCAGACGTCACATTTGGCGCAGCGACACCGGGGGACGTCACAGAGCCATGATCACCCACTTCCTGAAGAGACAGTACAGAGAATTAGAAGATTAGAGTTATAAATTCCGTTCAGTAGCATTGAAGGAAGATGGCCGAAGAAAATGGCTAAGTACCCGTGCGATGTAAAGTCTTTTCTTGTGTTTGGAATCTACGTAACCTAAAGAAATTCTTATCACCCGAATCCCAGGAGTAAAAGGAAATCTTCCATTGCATGTCTTCCCCTCTTCTTCATTTCGATGATAAAGTTAAAGAATTCAAAAAGGAATTATATTACACAACATTTCAACACTCTTTGGTTTTGTTTCTAACAAATGAGGCCATTTTCTATAAACAAAAAAGCAGTATTCTAAATTTTGCCTGTTTACTTATAGTCAAATAACTGCTATTGAGACCAGGGAAAATATGCAATAATCTCAGCCATCAGCCAGGCGAAAAACATACATTTTTTTTTTATTCTGGCACAAAATATATAATATTATATTTTCCCCAGATTAAATAAGATTAACTTGCTAATTATAACTCTTCAGCAAGGTTAGGGTTGCTTTATTCAATTTCTAACATTTCTAATTCTGTAATGCTACCATGAAATTTATGAAACTTTCCTCCTCTTAAGAAACAAAATTATACTCCCGTCGATTTGTTTACATTTTTTTCCTAATCCGCTTAAATAATCACCATGGAAATTTTCTATGAGCTCTCGAGCATGAAAAATATTCGATTAAAAAAACACGCGTTAGAAAGGAAAAGAAGGCCGAAGATGCCATCGAAATATTCATTTTCATCCATAATCATTAGAATCATTTCCTGTTTTAATTTAGATTTTTTTCCAGACTATCAAATTTATGCGCGTATGTGTTTCCGTAATTAAATTTATTTTCTAAAATGCCTGAAAAGATTTCCTTCATAATTCGATTTTAATTATCAAAATGTTTTCTTTTAACAAGTTCTATCAATTAGGTTCACGGTATCATAATTTTGTAAAGACAAGACACTGACTGGCACGACTCGAACTTTTTGGAAAATCTTTCCGCTGACAAAACTCGAATGAATTTCAAAATCTCGTCTTATTTTTTTCCGAGAAACTTTAACGGTCTTCTCGTTATGATTCCATGTTTCTCTTTTGTAAGGAGACGAGAAAACAAAAAGAATGTAAAATACTTCAAATACTTCGTCTCGATTCATCTTCAACATTTGTTTTAATTGGACGTCGTTGATAACGTTATTTCATCTTTCTCGAAGCTCTTTCCAAAATTAAAATTTCTTAAACTTTTTTTATTGTCTAGTAAGCAGTTCCATCTAAAGGTATCAAATGAGATTCCTACTTACTTCAGCGATAATAGAATGTGGTTCATAATCCTCCTACAATAATAAACGTGCTTGACGCACACATCTGAAGCTGATAGAATATCGAAAATATTAGGAGGTGCAGTGGGATAATAGGAAAATATACAACGACTAATGATAGAATATTTTTCATATTTACTAAAGGTTATCTTTATGATGACTCATGTGTGATGTCTACCAAGTCATTAATAGTGAGTTTAATCATTAATGGTCATACTTCGTCTGGAGCAACATTTTCATATATATATATATATATATATATATATATATATATATGCATATGAAAATGCTTTATATGTACATATATATATATATATATATATATATATATATATATATTTATATATATAACAAGAAAATCTCTTTAAAAAAGAGGTAAATAATCGGAATAAAATGTTTACTTCTATTTTTATTTATATTGTCTTTACAGAAATATTTACATCTGAATTTTGACACACACACACACACACGTATGTGTGTGTATATATGAACAAATATTTCACATCATTATAGCAAATTAATAATTTGCCTGACATCTGCAATTGTTTTAGTCTGCTATACTGACGTTAGCCCAATCAAAAAAGGAAGTTGTTCCAAACAAATCACATTTTTAAAAATTAGTAATAAAATGCGAAACGTCGTCTATCACTTTCTTTTTTTTCGTCATTTTAATCAACAGTCCATTGACATTCAACGCAACTATGCCGCCGTCAATCTCCCACTCCTCTCTCTCTCTCTCTCTCACTCACTCACTCTCTCTCTCTCTCTCTCTCTCTCTCTCTCTCTCTCTCTCTCTCTCTCTCTCTCTCTCTCTCTCTGTCTATCACTCGCTCGTTCGCTTCACTTGCATGTTCCCCATCAATCACAAAAACGACACGCCTACTGTAACCCGGACAGCTTGCTTTAGTCACACTGTTTATATCTCGATTCTGACTGTCTGGCGTATATACTGTGTGCAAAGTTTACGATATGCGTTGCTGAAATAAACATTTATCATGTCTACCGGCAGGAAAATGACAGGAACTTTCCTCTGAATTCATGAAAATAATTGCAATTCTTCATTTCCTAACAACGTTGGATTGTAAATGCAAACATTAGTCGAAACACCATACAGTCAACAATGTCGCAATATTGAACAAAATTTTATATCTGAGATCACATATCACGTCTGGAATTTTTCTTTTTATAACTATTAATTATTACAGTAAGTGATTTTGATGTATTTGATGTAATAGTATTTGATGGTATTTGATGTGGTGTATTTGCTGCCATGGTGTCGACTTAATCTCTTATATTCACCATGACATTCTATTCCACGCTTGATTTCGTTGATTACTCTCAGCTAGTGTATGTGTGTGCGCGGACACGGAGCCCTCGTCTGGAACGTGAACTTTACATTCTCCTCTACGATGTGTGACAAACTATGTGCCTTACCGCTGGAGTGTGTGCCTATATATCTATCTCTGTTATGTAGCGCGTTCCCACGCTTGCAAGATGAGGCTGTGAGGTTACCTCAGGTCAACTCAGCAACTACATCCCTTAAAGGACTGTTGTGATTCGGTTCATTGAACAAAACAAAACCTAGGAAAAAAGTCAAAATTATGGAATATAGATTTAAGAATTTAACTTAATTTATTGCATTTGAAGAATTGATATATCAACTACTTTTATGAACTTGATGCATATCAATGAGTCTATGGATTATTTGAACAATAAATATGCCTGTCTGATACCCTATGATTGTTATAGTTTCTTTGTGACTGATTTCGAATAATAACATTTTAAGTTGGTCATATATTCCATCATCGCGATTGACCCAGAATTTTCACCAATGGCGATGAAGGGATGCCCGGTGCAATGAGCGTCTATTGGTACTTAGACTCAACCCAGACCTCAAGTGGAACTCGTACATCCGATCCCTTGCTAAGGTTCCCTTTAACGCTCCATGAAGTATGGGACTCCTCCTGCTATCCTCTACCTTTACATGCACCAGACCCCAGTCCGACTATGTTGTACTGCTGCTATATATGGACAAGACTTTCCCAGTCTCGATAGAGCCCAAAAGTGTCTTCGCGCCCTTATTTTCCACCCTGGAATCTCTTTCACCCAGACGAAACATCGCAATTCTCTCTCTGCTCTGTAGTTATTTCCATGGAAAGAGTTCAGACGAACTACATCCCTTAGTCCCACCATTTCTAACCTTCACGGCTAAGATCCTCCATGCCACGCCCATTATAACCAACCAACCATCATTCGCTTCCTATTTCATTGGTGAAATGTAAAACCAACTAGGGTAGTTTCTTCTCATGAACCGCTGCTTTGTGGAACTGACTCCCAAGAAAATGCTTTCCCGATCACTAACATCTTTACCTATTCAAATCTTGGGTTAAGCATTATCTTCTCCACATATCCGCATAAACTGTATCTTCTATTCTTCGAGTGGTTCTTGAATCTTGTACCGGGTGAACACCATTGTAAAAAATGTCCCCTCTCTAGAGAGTGTTTTTCAACAAAAACCGTGATAGGTATGATCATTATTTGTGTCAAATGAATTTAATTTAAGAAATTATCTGTAGAGTATGTGTTCATTCGTGTGTCTAGTTTTAATCTAAGATTAACTTACCCTCATACAAAAACACGATGTTTACAGAAATATAAAAAATTTATTTACTGCTATCCAATCCTGAAATTAAGCTCATCAATTTTCTTGGAAACAGAAAAGATTGAATGAAACATTACGCAATAAACCGCCCATCTTTGTCGCAAGGTTCTACCGTGACCCATTGATCGTCACGGTGTCATTCTAAGTCCAATATTTTTTACCTAAAAGTGATTAAATATTTAAATTATCTCTTTATCAATCAGATATAATCGATATTTATTAATATTGGGAATTATACACATTCATTTGAAAAGGCCGATCATGAAGAGGAAAATAAAATATAGTTTCATCCATAATTTTATATAATTTAAACAAGCTAGACTCCATTTCACAATGTTGTTTCTAAGAGGCTTATAATAAAAATAGCTCAGCTTTATTTGTCCCACTACTTTTAGAAGCTAAAATAATTGAAAAGTCCTTAGACTGTTGAATCTTTTGGGTGGGATGAAAAGTTCTCAAAAGTTAATGATGATCAAGGAAATAGAAATAAATACGATATTTTTAAACATCATATCCCAAAAGCCTCGGCATTAATTCGTGAGGTATGAAGTTAAATAACAGATAAGATTCGTTTACAAAACTTTATCGATTTAATTGGTTTAAGGTTTATATTCTACTGCAAAATTTAAAGCTGTATGCCGGAATCTGCACGCATCTTGCATGCGTATCCGAATGCTTGTGCAGCTGATAGAAAACTATATTCATCCGAATCTTGCCGAATCTAACCCTAACCCTTAGCTTTGCCGAATCTCGTCGTTCACGGCATTCATTCCCTTTCTATGATTTAATTGAAAAACAAAAAAAAAATCATATTAATTCTAAGCATTAATTTGGAAAGAAAAAAAGTGCTTCTTCCAGACATGGTTGTGTATGCAACATAATGTGAAGCCTTGATAATTCTTGCACACTTTGCTTATATTTTGCTCTCAACCAATTTACAGAAACTCAATATTAACATTTCATAAAATGCATCTATTGGATGCTTTAATACACATCATCAGTGATGTTTCTAACCGAGGTTCATTAGGGGTTTCGGGTCTTTCAACATCATACCCCCCCTCTCCAGGGTGACTCAGCCGACACTGATCAGATATCGAATTTTGTAACTTCCGTCAGCTACAACTTCTGAAGTGCGCACCATACGACTCTTCTTGGCAATTTATCGTCCAATCCCGGATAACTTCCGGTTCACCAGTAGTGTTGGCTCTTCCATGAAAAAAAAAGAAGGAAACACAGTCGCAATTTCTATCTGATCAGGAATATGGCGACGTGCTTGGCTTGAAGTGGTAAGTACAGATTTGATTTCCACCCACCCTGAGGCATATACACCTACACACGCACACAGAGAAACGCACTGAAACATCACATTCTGCTTACACTTATCCCCATTTTCATTCATGTTAATCATCCAGTGAAGGAAAAGGACCTTCCATCTATATGAGTTACACACATGCACACACATATTAATGCACAAAAAAACTAAATACCGTAACTCTGGTAGGGGGGGAAGGTGCTAGATTTTAGCCAGGGATCACCCGTAAGTAACCATGATTTGGGGTAACCTAATTCTGTCCCCTAGTCAAGACTCCATTGTCGGATGTAGTTTTAGGTTATACCGAGGACCTCCCCGCAAAATTTATATATGTATATATAAACCGCAACTTTCTTTTTATTTCTTTACTGACTGCCAATCATTTGATCTTTTCAACCTAAGCCATCTTGAAACTTCTTCCGCTGCCAATGTTATTCAGCGAATAGTTACACCGAATTTTGGCAACATCTTACATAGTGACCGCCCAGCAAAGTCTCTGCAACTGATTTCAATCGGTGCGTACTGAGTTCGCCAACCGCGTCTTTTACATTCCTCTATAATCAGTAAATATTTCCCAAGTTTCCTTTCGTGGGCTTCTTCCATATTTCCTTCCCAAGGAACTGTTAATTCCAACATGATAATTTGCTTGGTCTTTTCAGAATAAATAATCATGTCTGTACGAAGCTTAGTTTGTATTATTTACACTGGCTGCTTGCCTATGTCTATTTCTCAATTGCCAGAGTCCGGGGCAAAGCTGAGGGGAGACGTTTTCTTCTTCTGCGTTGTCTTTACTATTTTTCCCGGCTCTGACAAAATTCATCGCCTTCTTATTTGCTTCATATATGCTTTGTTTTAGACTTCTTGATACTCTGGTTGCAAGAACTCTTAAAACTTTATCATGGCGCCACAGGTACCTCCCCTCGCTAAGCGCCTTAGGGCAATCGCTCAATATGTGTTGGAGGGACCCTTTCTTCTGGCACAATGGACAAAGTGGAGGTTTTCCCGGCTAGGCAATGTATGATAGACTAGCTACACAAGGAAGGTTGTATTACTAGGATTGGTGTACCAGAAATCTGTCCTTTTTTTCCAGGTTTCCCCATTTCGTCGAGGCCCCCTGTTGACCTAAAGTCACCATTTTATTTGATCTAATTTCCTCCACACTCGTTCTCACTTCAGATCGAAGACAACGTTTATGACCTTTCCTTTTTTTTTTCTCCTTCCCTCGCGGATTGGAATAGTAACCTAGGCCTGATCTGCCCACTGCTATTGTTCCTACTAGCGTTTTCTGTCTCAGCCTTTGCTCTGCTGATATGAGCTCGTGCGATGCCTTCCACTATCTCCCATTTCGAACCTCAACACCGGCTCCTACAGCTTTAGGATCTTTTTGAAACCATATATAGGATTATCGTCCTCGTCTTCGTCACTTTAAACTCTTCCACTAATCTTCTGAAGGGAAGATGCATTGAGTAAGAAACTCCATAGAGAGCTGCACATCTTAAACTCATCGGTAAACCGAGCCATCTTCTCAAATATCAGTGGCCACAGAATCATTGACAGAATGGTATGTTGGTATATCCATGAATTAAAACGGCCTGGAAGACCTGATTTGTTCACTTTATTCAACATTGCTTCGAGGTCCGAAAAACATTTCCGGGTAGAATCAGTATCTTTTAAATTAGCACTGAAAATCTTCCCCAGACAATTGACTGTTTTTTCTTTTAATAACGGAATAATAGTTTCCTGCAATTTTGAAACGGAATTTTTCTATCACAATTCCTCTCTTCAATACCAATGACCTCGATTCTGTCGGTTTAAAATTTGTTCTTGCCCACGTTCTTATTTTTTTTCTAATCTTGAAATATCCACCGACATCCAGGAATGTCTGTGGATGTAGTAACTGTCAGGTCATCCATAGATGCACGAATTAGCGGTTATCGTACTCTGTTTCTTATCACAAGACCTCGACACTCAACCTCTGCTGATTTTACTAACATATTCTTTGTTAAAGTAAATAATATCACTGAGATTGTACATCCAGTTATTATTCCCCTTTCTAGCCGATGCCAACCAGAAGATATCAAATCAGTGGTTGTTTTTATGTTTAAATCATTATAATAATCTTGTATGAGGTTCCTTACACAAATAGGGACATGGTATCATCTTAAAGCTTCCTCGACCAATTTGTGTGGAACAGATCCATATGTATTAGCTAGGTCCAGCCACAGTACGACCAGATCGCCTTTCTCTTCTTTTGCTTCTCTTAGGAGCTGCGTTATTACGCCAATATGTTCCAAACAACATGCAATGCCGGCAATTCCTCCCTTGAACATAACCGAATCTCTCCGACGCATAACTAATGATGATAGGTCGTCATTGTATATAATCTACTATCTGCGCCCCCTTTCGATATTCTTCTTAAAATAACACTCACATCCTGGTCTAACTGTTGCCATTCTTCCTTCTGGTGGGCAGTGGGCCATTTAATCCGCTTTCTGGTCACCATCTCTGGATTTCGAGAGACCGGCACATGGAGGCTCTCGGCTCTGTGGTGTGTATCCTGGCCATACTCCTCCTCCGTCTCACCAGGGAAACACACTCTCTCTCTCTCTCTCTCTCTCTCTCTCTCTCTCTCTCTCTCTCTCTCTCTCTCTCTCTTGGTGGATTTTAAGACCACGCGAGTTCTTGCATTCCTTTCCGCAGATGCATTTCACTTTCGTAATCCTTGGTCGAAAACCCTTCGTCTCATTCCCCTACTCTCAGGATCCCCTGAGGTTATGTATTTGCTGCAAAACTCATAGGCAACAATGGTTTATCGATCGGAAAAAAGGGAAAAAAATAATGCCTTCAAAATGGATCAAAACATCATTGTCATTTCCATAAAGGGAGCAAATATTTCTTGTCGCTTCTGTTGGTGAAGAGACCTGTTTTAAATTCATATAGCATAGAGTGCTTGATATGGGTCTGATTTAAACTCATCTTAGAAGGGCAAAATTTACTCATTGTGACATTAAGTAATTTACACAAGAAAGGAAATGTTTAGGATTTGAAAATGAGTTGTTATTTGAAAAAGTACCTTCAAACTAAAAAAAAGATGATGTTCTGTTCATATATATATATATATATATATATATATATATATAAAGAAGAGAGAGAGAGAGAGAGGGATTGAGAGTTTCACGCACATACACGCACATATATATATATAGGTTGCAGTCGTCTGAAGATATCTAGAGCGTGATACACGAGTAACAACTCCAGATCATCTTTGTTAAATGTTGGCATTGTGAAGCGTTTTTGTTGTGTTTGGATAATCTGGATGTTCAGCACTTTACTGAGTAGATAACTCTTTACCTTTTGCTCTTTCTTTCATTTATCGTTCCTTGTTCGGGATTTTCTCTTATTTAAGTTGTTAGGTCGTCCGGCAAGTTGTCTGTTGATCACACCAAAATAATATATATATATATATAAATGCGCAAGAGATATATCTCACCACATGTATCCCTCCGCCCAGAAATACTGGATACTTAATGTTAAGACAGTAGCTAGATGAAAACACCGTTGCCACTACTGTTTTACAATTACGTGGGAGCTATTTCTAGGAGATATATATGATAGGTAGCTCTGCCGCAGCCTGTATATATAATTACGATTTAAGTAATAAAAATTTTCTATTCAAAATAAATCCAATAGAAATTGCTTTGATTGTGCTTCAGATAGAAAACTGAAAATGACCAAAGATATGGTTTCGAGAAAAATAATCTGTGTGAAGGGGAGGACGTGCTTTCCTTAGAAAGAGAAAATAGAGCATTGCTTAACTGTTGGTTTGTATCAACATATTTTAACAGTGATTTAGTTTTATGCCTACGTGTAACCATTAATTCATTTCTCTTGCTTAATAAGTTAGGGTTATTTAAGTGCTTTATTAATATATACCTAAAAGGCCTGTTCTATTACATCGAGTACTATTTCACACACACACACACACACACACACACACACACACACACACACACACTATATATATATATATATATATATATATATATATATATATATATATATATAAATTAAAAAAATCTCTCTATATATATACAACTTAAATTGTCAATTATCAATAGACATTTGTGGAGAAGGTTAATACAGTAATTTGGAAGGGGGGTTGTTTTGTTTTTTGTGTACCAATATTGATTATCCTACCAGAAATAACTGTCAATGGAAATCCATCAAAGAAAACCAAATGGAGTGAAGCAATTAATGAGTTGTCTAACGAATTCGAAATGAATTGAATTTAAGATACACAACTGTCAGTCTGCACATGAAAAAAAAAAAGAATTTTGCAATATTTAGAATGGTGAGTGATTTTGACGTATTTCCTCGAGTTGGGAAAAACTTCTCTTTGATTGGCTCATTTGGGAGCCAGAAAATTACTTTTTAACTCATATACAATTTATTTTCATTGCAATCGCTAAAAATGTTTTAAATGAATACCAATTTCAATTTTGGTTTTTTGAAAGGGAAAATAAAAGCTTGAAGCTTTTTCCTCAATGTTTTTTGTTCTATATCTTCTGAGTTCAATATTAGTGAAACCAGATAAAAAAAGAACCATCACAAGAGATAATCAATGATGATGATCTTCAAAAATATGATTACGTTGCTATAATTTCTTACACATTTCTAACAAGTGTTCACCAGTTATGTGTCTTCTGCCTTGTTCATAAAATAATCAAAAAAAAAATACAGCAGTTTTTCAAGGCATCCAAAAATACGAATGAAAGCAATATTACGAGTTAACATAAAAAATATTGTTTGTTTTACTTGAATTCGAAATCCGCCTCATATTTAATGAGAACGTTTATTATCGTTTTCTGAAGCTCCCAAGGGAATTTCTGCAAAGCAAAGTGTAAATAGGCCGCAGAGACGGTGTAGATTGAACACAATTGCAAGATTTTATGGTCATGTGGATCGTTTAATAAGACATTAAATAAAGCCGAACTTTATGAGTCCGTCTCCATTTCGTTCAATCTACTCTGGTAATTCCTAAGAGCATAAAGAAGTATTTCATTTTTATACAGACCCTACCCAACCTCCACCAGTATCTATAGACTTCTTCATTGCTACCTTTCTTTCCAGTGAGTCCATGGGCGGTCGAATCGAAACCAGTAAGAAAAACAGTCCATCTCAAACTCTGTAAACATAAACTACATATAAGGCTATTGTTGTTAACAATTATTGTCTCACAGACGAAAAACTTTTCTTATGTGAATTCAATTTTTACTTTGTCGATTGTCCCAAATATTATTAGTCATTCATCTAGAAACAAATCTTAAACATTACAGCCAACATTTAATTGCTTTAAGATACAACAGCTTGAATGGTCTCACAACACACACGTAATAAGGCTAGTAGAGCTGATCTGGAGAATATAAGCTTGGTACAAGGCCAAAATTCTTTCGATGATTGTTTGACACAAACAAAAGTAATAGTCATTTTATCCTGAATTGTAAAACCATAAGTAAAATCTGAAAAACTCTGGAACACTATAGATAAACGCAAATTAGTTATAAACAATTGAGAATGCAAATCGTCACGTTTCGTCAGAACCAAACGTTATCAAGCTTTCTCGATTAGCAGAGAACTTATTTAGATATAAGATTTTCATATACGTGGACTTGTACCGTTCTATGTTTAGTGACTATAGATATAAAACTGACTGTGTGTTCGCGAACTACTCGAGAACCATAAGACATATTTCCACTAAATTTGGAACATAGATTGTACTCGATACTGGATGTGTCTGGGAAAAAATTAGTCATTTTTCAAAAATCAATAACCGATAATCGATAAATAAAATTTTTAAATGGAAATTACCATTAGTTTGGTTGTTTTTAAACTTTCAGACTTGAAGTCTAAACACTAAGGCCGACTTTAATGAAACTTGATAAGTGTATGCAACTTACTGTTACGCTTATTATACACTATTTTGATTTTTGTTTCTCTCGACACTTGGACCCCCAGGGGGCCCCAAAGGAACCCCCAAAATTTAAATTGCTTCGATCTTGATGACATTTTGCATTTTTGTTAAGCTCTTACAATGAGATAGAAATCGGTTGTCAGATTTTTTAAAAACGCATGAAGGGGCCCCCAGGATGACCCTATAAGCCCCTTGATACCTCAATTGCTTCTCAAGTGTATTTTGTAGCAGTATTCCCCAATTTCAATGAAAATTTCAGTACATATTGAGATTATACATCGAGTAACTGAATTAGTCAGATGGAATTCACTAAAAATCAACACTGGGATCCCCATGAGTTAGGGGACAAGCAGGGAACCCTGAAATTTTCAATTGAGTCTACAGCCTTGGCCATAAATTTGATTAAATAGAAAACTTTAGAAAGATGTGCTTTATTAATTCAATTACTATTAGTCTTAAACCTGTCCTTTGGCTTGAAATTTGGGACACCTAGGGTGAACCAAAGGCACTCCCAAATTTTCAAATTGCTTCGATTTCGAAGGAATTTTACATGTATGTTACAATCTTAAAATGAATCAGAAACGATTATCAGATTTTGAAAACTACATAAGGTGCCCTCAAGGTGACCCATGAACACCTTGCTGCCCCATTAGTTTTTCAATTGTACTGGTTAGCAGCATTCCGATGAAAATTTGCACAAATTTGTGTTTACATCAATCAACTCAAAATCAAAAGTGACACCCCAACATGTCATAAATACATTATGAAAAATATCAGTTTTTCCCATGGATTTCCTGTTTTGGTACTAAAATAGTTTAGTCTCCATAACTTGACGTCAAAAATTATATCCTTCCTTAAGAAAAAAAGAATAAGTGCAAACGAAAGTGTGCACCGATGAGAGAAGTGCACGTAAGTATAAGACGCGTGTACGAGATCGATCGAAATGTGTAGTGTATACAACTGATTTTGCTCCACGTGCAATGATCGATCGAGTTATGTAGTGCATACTATCGATTTTGCTTCACGTGTAGTGTTCATAAGTGCTATATGATGAAATAAATGCAAAAAATCTCATTCGCATGAAAGTTGCCATGCAATAAAAAGGTAAGCTGCCTTCATGCCTGTATATTTTGAATTTTTGATACTTTAAATTTAAATTTGTGAAAATCATATTATTAAATAAGTTTAAGCGCTAAATGCTAATTTTTAATTATGTATCTATCATCTTCTAATCAGCGTTTAAATTTTTTTTTTTTTTTGGTAGTCTATCTTTAAATAAATCCTAACTTTACGAGCTTGCTTATATTTGTTTACCACGTTCCTATGGTCTCCTTTATAAACTTTAATTTAATTTATTGTGGCTATATTTCCATTAATGTGTATAATATTCTTGCTTTTTAATTGATTACTTCAAAAAGCTTAGCCAAACCCCTCCAACTACAGCCTGACAGTAATGCCAAGAAAGAAGAAACTTTCTTCTTCACGGAGAAGAAACGCTTTGCAACAAGAAACTCAAATTAGACTGGCACAAAATGCAATTCTTTCAGCTAATGCAAGGTCAACAGAAACGAATGAGCAACGGTTAACTAGACTAGGAAGGAACGCTACCAGAACTTCTGCTACTCGAGCTGTCGAAACTAAGGGGCAAAGAACAATTCTATACAGTCTTTTTGAACGTTAGTTTTCAGCCCTTGGCACGGCTGCTAGAAGTCTTTGTTGAATTTCTTCTCCTTCCAATGCATGTTGTTCGTTCGATGTAGTTTGAGCAAAAGCTGTCAACAAAGCATTTCTCCACAACAATTTTCGAAGATCGATTAATGTACTCTTGATTTGCTGACAATTTTTTTTGTATCTTCTGTGCTTCTGTAAAAAAACAACTTTCTCCTGTTATAAATGTTTTCACACTTCATGTCATTATAATTTTTCGCCATATCAATAAGAGGCACTAAATAAAAATCTTCTTTATTTTAACTTTACAGATTAGATGAGGTTCGTCATCTTTTTTGAATAAGCCCAGGCAACGCCGGGTAATGCTGCTAGTCGATTATAAAAATATTTTCTACTGTCTGCTAAAAATGTCTCGTGTCCTTATTTTAAATAATTATTCAATATCTGATTTTTTAACAAATACTGTCGCAGACTTGATTTCGTAACGAGAAGTTGAAACACCTTAACTTACTATATTATATTCACTGGGGTATATCATTTGTAGACAGAAATGATATCATTTTTAAACAGAGAAAACACTAAGCTTTTTTCTCTCGCTTTATTGATTTATTCGACGATCATTTCACGATACGTCGGAAAAAAAGAAAACTAAACTGAATTCCGATAAACGTGTAATTAAAACGGATGATCATTTCTCTCAGGCTGTCATGACAATTTGAAATCAAGTAGACATCTTTATCGTGATACTATTCTTCAAAAGTTCTCATGAAAGGACGTCGTCTGCCGTTAAGAAGAGCAATGGAAGAAAGCGTATCATTTTTTAGCTTTGATTGTATTTTGATCTTTAGTGCAAAAAGTAATAAATGAAGCGATTATTTTCAAAGGCAGAAAAAGAATAGAAAAGTACAAAGTGTATCAAAAGGCTTAAATAGAAAGTCAATTATTCAATTGTACTTCTAAAGTATGTCCAGCTGTAGGGCATTTATGAGGGTGTAGCGTCAAAGATCAAGATGTCTTTGAGTTGTTTTTCACAGTAAAACTATTCTCTTTCAGAAAGTAAAGTAACAAACTATTGATAAATTATGAAATGGACAAAGTCCGACAATTATTTTAAGACATTCTTTATGTTTATACGTTCTTTTTATAGCTACAAATATTTAAGTAAATGCTCTGTTTATAATAAACAGTATTAAACAACATTTACGGGTCTGAATGTCCGAGAAATTTTCATAGAAAATATGCGTCCTCCGACAGGAATCGAACCTGTATCCTATACGGAACCATCATATAGCCTGACGTGCTTTTACCGATTGGGCCACAGAGGAGCGTTCGGTTAGCAAGGTCGATTTTACTGCTTTTAAACACAGTTCTCCACGATTTTCTCTCATACCTTAAACTATTCATAGTTTTATATCGACTTCATTTTTGAAACTAAAAGTGATTTCTTTGCGAATAAGAGCTACATTATAAAATGCTTATATATAAAAATCAAAAACAATGTTTTGATTGATTAATTTTATTTCATGATACCCAACTTGTTTTTAGTTCTTCAAATTTGCTTTGGCCAAAGGCAAGCACTTTATTTAACGAACCTTGTTGGAAAGCATTTAGTGCCTGTCGTCATTCCTTTGCGAAGGATCCAAATATAAACACTGACAACATCCCGACTGATGGTCTCTTGTACGATGTTTTCTTGTTCCCAACATAAAACACGTAACGTGTTTAGTATAATTTCTCAATATTATTGTCTGTGCCGATATGATCTCCTTGTCCTTCCACCATATGTTGTTCTCTGTATATTTTTTGTTATAAATGTCGTGTTATGTTAGTATAATCTACAGAAATACATTAATGCAACGTTAACTTCCAAGTTATTACCAGATGAGAGAACAGTTGCGTCACTTTGTGGGTGAGATGGCCAGTTTCCTTTAAGTGGCCAGATGTAGAGGTAGAATGACTGCGTCGACCTCGGTAGATTTATGCCAACTTCAGATCACCAGTTCTAGGGCTCATGAGCAGCAAAATATATGTTATACTCCCACACTTCCTCTCAAGAAATTTCAGGGTCAGTCCCACTGCTTACATCGTTGTTGAACCGAGAGATGCCCAGCTGGATATTCCTACTACATGTCCCACGTATCCTTGAAATGGCGGACCGAAAATGTTCAATATCATATCACTGTTAACGTGTAATCACCTTGCACACCTGATTAGAAACCCATCAGCTACTACACTTGAATTTCCTTGAGAAGATAACCAACCAACGAAATCACCCTACCAATTCGTTAAAGACTTCCATTGTGGACGTAATGGTCAAAATGAACGAAAATAAGTTAACTCGATATTTATTCGCTTTTCGTATTTGTTGCTTTGACATCCTCGACGTTTATCAGGATTGTATTGAACAATCTTTTTACTGTTTTAATAAGCTGAAGATGTGTGCAAATATTTTTTAAAAATTCTAATCTGAAGAGGCGTACAATATTTTTTAGCACATTTGTTCAACATTTGTGAGCTTACATGTAGTTTATACTGCAACAAGGTTAATCGGAGCCGGACCTTAGTTACATCCTTTGGGAGAGAGCGCGTTATCGAGTTAACAAGTCACGTTCAAACTCTCGGTCACGATGACTTGTGACTTCGTGCTAGCACAGCCATCGACGGCTTTCCAAAGAGTCTCGTCTACTCAATTTCACTCACAAGGCTTGGTTCAACCCGTGCTATTGTTTTCAGGAATTTTCTAAAGGTGCCCCACGCTGGTATCGCCCCCCCCCCCCCGATAATACCAAGAATCCACCTTCTTGACAAATCGACAATAATGAGACCGATAACAACAAGTATCCACCTTCTTGACAAATCGACGATAGTGAAATTCAAATTCGGAACTCATGGTTAGAAACCGAACGTGATAACCGTTCTTACTGATTTTCGCTCACATTCAAATTCCTTGGTTGAAATAAAAACCATTCGTATCATTGGTAAATATGCAAATATCTCAACTACCAAACAAATCTTCTTCTTTGTGCCTGTAACAAGTGATTTCGCACTGACACTATATTGCCAAAAACTGCCAAGAGGGATTTCAAATGACATTCCTTCGTCTTTGATGTAAAAGTGTTTTTTTCTTGTCACTCAAGCAAGTCTTCGAATACAAATGATTCAGTTCGAGTGTAAACAAAAACGAAATCGCTTCCAATGCATCCATCTTGTACTGAAGTTTGCCCAAAGACAATTCTACACATTCTAGACTTTTCTTCACACATTCCTAAAGACTACATCACTCAATCTTGTTCTGCCAAGTGAGAATGCAATCTATCAATTTTTGGCAAGAGCCTTATTATCTTAGGCCTCCTGCCATACCGCAAACGCGGAATTCATCAGAGTAAATAATGTGATTAGAGTGTGTTGAGTGAATTATATGTCGGTATATATAATATATGAGGCATTGTGAAGGTGTTCGTTACTTGCAAGTCATACATCTTTTTTTCACTGACCAGTTGCCAAACGAGATTATGTGCTGATACCACTGTATATGTACTTAATCACATCTACAAGAATTCCATTTGCTTGCATATCCTCATTTATAGTTTATCGCAAAAGAAACGCACGTAATTATCGAACATTTCCACCTGTAAAAGTGATCTTCTCTCAAGCAAATTCCGATTTTAATTTAACGTTGTCAAAAAAAAGATCAGCGCTAAAATATACTTGTCAACTCAGTCAAAGTATAATTGAGTTGAACGCAGTAGGTTTATATATAAACTAACGGCACATTAGATTATACATAAAACTAATTATCTATAAAGATGCATTAGATTTATCTATGAATGGAAGATGCAATAGATCTATGTATAACCTAAAATAGTTTTATGTCACATTATATATTATTTCTGAAAAAACATCAGCAAAGAATAACAATAATACCGAGACTATGTGTTCTGACAATTAATGTCCTGACAATTAATGTCCAACAATTAATTGCCGAAAGTTATATTGTAATTATAACAAAGTTAAAAGAAAACGTTAGAACATACCAAACACTATACAAGCATATATTGCATGTTGGTGTGTAGACATATTTAGGGATTTTTCACGATTTTATGAGTATTTTATTGAGTATATATAGTATTTGGAAAGTTTGGTCGTAAATTGTTTCTGACCTTCAAAGCATGTATATTCTCTTGAGTCTAGCGTGACAAGAAAAATTCTATCAAAAAACTTGTCAGCTGAAAAAACAGATAGGTTTATAGGTACTTGAAGTAAGCATATATATATATATATATAGATAGATAGATAGATAGATAGATAGATGTATTCATATTTCACAATAATATTCAGTTGTTTATATGCATTTGGTATACAGACGCGAGGAAAACCATCTATTAGTTCCATAAAGTAAGAAATATATTTTAAAAATTTGAGTTATGAATTTTGGTAGACGCTGTTTATCCGATCGGTGGAAAGCTTGTAGGTGAAAAGTAAAAGAAAAAATAATAAACATAATGACCATAAAATTCATATGAAACGTTTCGAAGGTTTTTCTTCAGTGTTCATTTGTCTTAATATGATTTAGATATAAAGAAATTTGAACGATGAAAGCGTTTCGAGATTGAAATTTATTGCTGATTAACGATAAATTCTTTTGTTGGTTAAAGGTTTAACGACATATCTCGTTCAGCAATAAATTATTATGGCTTCATCTACTGTTCACTACTGGAAGTTAACTCGATTTTTTGAATATTTTTCATTAAGGATTAATTTACGAATTTTATAGTAAATGTACAAAATCATACAAATTGAAAATCTTCCTACATGCCTGCAGCAAACTTATATTAGATATGCACAATCAATATATCCTTAGTCATTTCTGCAGTTATATATATATATATATATATATATATATATATATATATAGAGAGAGAGAGAAAGAAGGAAGAGAGAGGGAGAGGAGAAAGAGAGACTGAAAATCCAAAACTATCTCATTCAGAAAATGGTCATTTCGATCAACAGATTTTTTTGTGAAGCTTATCAATTCTGAGATGTTATGAAATCATATGATTTCCTAACATCTCTGACTTGGTAAGGTCCACAAAAAATCTGTTGATCGAAATGGCCATTTTCTGAATGAGTTAGTTTGGAATTTTTAATCTATGTATTATATATAGTCTGTTATAATAAATACATTGAGCTCTTTTTGTGGATCAGTCTTAATATTTCATATTATCAGGATATACTTGGATTATGTACATATATATATATATATATATATATATATATATATATATATATATAAACCCGTAAGATGAGAACCGTCACAACATGACGCAGGCGTCATATCCACCAGACCAACGGATCTCGGTGACAAAGAAGCAACAAACCAGACTCGATATAGCGCGTGCTCTTCACAAATTTCGTTGTGAGACTCATCCAAGTTTATCTATACCACTCTTATATACTACAAGAATTCTTAACAAAGATCCGTTGGCCATGCATACGCCATATCATAACGTTCAGAGTTCGATTCCTGGTAATGGATGCGCGCTCCTGGTGAGTTCCAGAATAGGCCGAAATGGCCGTCCAGTGCTTTCTACATTCTGCTGAGGTTCTTCTAGACTCGATGTTTTATTATGATATATATATATATATATATATATATATATATATATATATATATATATATATAATAAAAAAGCTCAAACACTGATGTTCCATTTAAACCGTTATTTAACTCCTCTCTTTAAAACTTCTCTCTATTAAATATTACCCCCAGCTTCACCTTTAGACCTTCCTGTTCTTCTTTCTTCTATTACACTCCCACATATTCACTCCCACTAATATTTAGGTTTTTATACCCGGACTTACATTTTCCGATTTCTCTTTGGATTTGTAGATCTGATGATTACGATTCCAATGTAATAAATTACAACCATGGAATATTAGTGTTTGAGCTTTTTTATTATATTATTACTCTGTCCTGGTCATTGAGTTCTACTAGAATTCTATCTTCTTGTAATTTTATATATATATATATATATATATATATATATAGTCATCCACAGACAGACTGTTTCGCTGTATCACAGCTCATCTGTGTAACTAGACGTCCGGTTGCCACTAACTAAGATCGAAACCCGACTGAACTGGCGTCAGTCGTAAATTCTACCACTAAAACTGAGAGAAGTCGATTCGATTTAACGAAGATGTGTGTGCGTGTGTGTGTGTGTGTGTGTGTGTGTGTGTGTGTGTGTGTGTGTGTGTGTGTCTATGCGAGGACTGCTGAAATGTTTTCTGTCCGACCGACAGGGGGTATTTTTTAAAATCTTGGCCTTTCTCGCATTTGGTTAGGTTTTGGAAAATGCCTCTGAATGAGAATTTCTCAACACCCGTCTTATATACTTTTTTGCATATCATAATCAAGATTGACTATTTCACCGGAATAATAAATGTCATTGTCTGAAACGTTTTGGCACTTGTTTGGCTTCTTTGGTTTGGCATGAAATCAAGAAATGTGCCGAAAATCATCAAAATGAAACATAATTTTGTCTAATTACTCTGGACGCTAATAAATTAGCGACCATGTGAATCGACATAAGGGTAGGCGCCTATTTCGGTCTGTTTTCCTTCAAGGTTATTTTATTTCGTAATTTCGCCCGTCTGATGGAGCCTACAACAAATGCTATTAAATTATATTTGTAAGTTATTGCGCTGCAGGCCATGATGACTTTTTGGAAACCAAATAAGAAGCTATTTTCCGAAATGTAAGTAAAACGAGGAACCTTTGAAATCTTTCAGAACAAGAGAGGGGGAATAGAAAGTCATTTGACAAATTCACAACTTCAGTATTAATCCAGTTGTATATTGCTTTATACTTTACTAATACAAGCTTCATGATTGGATTATGCTATGTAACCATCAACAATGGTTTTGCTACCCATGCCTGCGTATTTTATATTAGAATTTTTTACCCTGTAATAATTTTGAAATTTGACAAGACATATGCAAATGGGGTAAAGAGTAAGTAAAACTAAATTCATGCATTTCCCAAGAGCATCAGTGTAAAAGAAACAAATTTTACCAGGGATGTTATCCGATTTTGCCATTTCGTTTTCTTGCAGATAAGCTTCATAAATTACCGATAGAAGAACGTAGACACCTAATCAAAAGGCAATCTGTTTAATTTTTAATAAGACTTTTTAAAGATTTCATAATTTACTTTCTATGTTGAAATGTGTCACAAAAGAAAAAAAAAGAAAAAATTTCGTCTCTCTCCTGCTGTAGTAGCGACGGGCACAGTCTCCACTTCTGAGACGAACTGCCCTCCTTCTCATTCTAACCCTTTACATAGAGCTTGGTAACTCGCCCATGCAAAACACCAACAAGCCAGCTACCAATCACAGTTTCTGCACCTGCCTACCTCCACTCGCTTTGGGGCTGTCAAGTTGACCGACCAACTCATTACACGCCCCACTGAACTTAAGTTCACAAAGCTTCTCAGTTCGAGAGATGGTCGCGTCTGTCTGGTGACTGCGTCCACATATACACAACTTGCACGCTTGACACATTGGGATGACCACCCATGCGCGAACTTGCTTCCTCCGAGGTGGCAGATTTCCAGATTCATCTCGTGTCTCACTGCCATGATCGCACACCGTGCGACTCGGGGCAGGCCTCTTCTGCCGGGCACTCCTTCTGAGCGGCATGACAGGGTCCTCATCCTCGGATGAACTCTCATCCGTTGAGCTGCCATCCGACTTTAAATACACCACTCGTGCACCATCTTCAGAGTCAGAGTCATCATCTGATGTCGGTTTTAACCTTACAACTGGCCGCAAGTCTTTAACATGACGAGGCACGCCATCGACCCACACTGACTGCGGGCTGATAATCTCAGTAACGTGCCCCATTCTAAGCTTGTCCGTACACTTGCTGTGCAGGGTCTTAACGTCACCAATTCCTTATTTTGCTTGCGCGTCGCTCGGAGCCATTGCGATGTCAATGCCTCGCAGCCGTAAGTGATAGGCGTGCACCATGTTAGCCGGTACTGTTGTAGGCGAAACACTGTCTTTAGGCGTCGCATTATACCAATAGACTGCTTCGGATATCGAACCTCGCTGCCTGGCTGCAATCACTTTTATAGACCGGTGGTTCCTTTCTACTATGCCGTTACCCGCCGGCACGTAGGCACACCGTATCCGAAGCCGTAAAAGATGGACTCCAATTGACGTATTATGCTGGCAGTGTCCTGCTGATGCAACAGTCGCCAAATGGCGAAGTGAGAGGGTCCACAGTCAATAATAATCAAATAGAGCTGGCTGCCAACACTGCCATGATCGCACACCGTGCGACTCGGGGCAGGCCTCTTCTATATGAACCATTGGTCAAGATGCAGGTAAACGGTCGGCATCTTGAGCTGCCTCAATAATTATCTGACTCCTGCTGACAGGCTCAACCATGAGAAGGTCAAATCAGAAAACAAATGAAGTATTAGTGCCATATCTGCATCATCATCACTGTCCAACCTTTACAAAGTACAAAATCATCCCCGCGGGTTTGTGGCTTTTATAACCTATTCTCCACCTGATAGCCCCTTCCCGACGGCCACAACGTCGCAAGCCTATTGCTATTCTATTTTCATGGGACATGCTCCAATCTTTAGTTCCACCGTTACAGTTACGACCATAATATCGAATCGTCTTCATTTTTTTCACACTATTTTTCCTCAAACAATATCTAAAAGATTCTATCTGCACATTTTGTAGTGTTAAGATATTCGATTTCAAATTTTGATTAACCATAACTTGGTCATAAAGTGACAGAATCATGTTTTTACAAACTATATATAACTGAATGCATTACATAAAATATATATAACTGAATGCACTACATGAAATACAAGGTAACCAAAAAAGTTCTGTCCGTTTTTGATTAGTCATTGAATGAAGTTGAAATATATACGAAATGCGTGTAGCAATTGTTTTCAAATTCGGACAGCCGGAAGTAGGAAAATCAGACGTTATAAAAAAAAACACGCTCACCTTGCCCGACCATCAGTTATAAGCCGGACAGCTGTGAGAAGGATGGAAGTGTCTAGAGATCTCGTTCGGGGCTGTTTGCTTTACGACTTCAAAGTGGGCTTATCAGCAGCTGCATCAAGTCGCCGCATATGTCAAGCGTTTGAGGATAGTGCTGCGGATGAACGTACTGCAAGGCGTTGGTTTCGAAAATTCAAGTCGGAAGATTTGTCTCTCTATGATGAGCCTCGCAGTGGACGACCACAGGTCTTGAATGACGGCGTCCTGAAGACGGCCATTGAAGAGGACAGTAGTCTAACGTGTCGTGAAATTGCAAGACAGTTCATCGTTTCCGATGAAACAGACTTCACCTGCATCGCCTAGGTAAGTCATACAAACTGAGCAAGTGTGTTCCGCAAACGCTGTTGGAGGTCCACAAGGGACGAGTGGCAGCCTGCGTATCGCTGCTTTCTCGCCACCGTACCGCATCCTTATTCAATCGAGTGCTTACCAGTGATAAAAAGTGGGTTCTGTACGAAACTCCCAAGCGTTCCAGACATTGGTTGTCTCCTCAGGATGCTGTCCCGCACACCGCAGGACCGCCTATGCACCCACGCAAGATTATGCTTTGTGTCTTGTGGACAGGTCGTCAAGTGGTTTATTATGAACTGCTACCAACGGACCAAACGGTCACGGACCTATACTCGCAGCAATTGAAACGTGAGCAACAGGCATTGCGCCAGAAGGATCCAGCACGGGTGAATCGCAAAGGTGTGCTTTTCCTCCATGACAATGCCAGGCCGCATGTCGCGCGAGTGGTCAGGGATACCATACAGGAACTTGGGTGGGTGTCATCTACCTTATTCACCTGACCTTGCGCCATCCGATTACCACCTCTTCCACTCCCTGGATAATCATCTTCGTGGGAAATCCTTCACCAATGAAGAAGACTTGCGCAAAGCCCTAACGGACTTCTTTGCGTCAACCCCCCCCCAACCCCCCGAGTTCTACCGCAATGACATTGAACAGCTGGAGACACGTTGGCAGAAGGTGCTGGATGCCGATTACTTCGAAAACTAAATATAAGTTACACATACTGTGAAGCGTTTTATTTTTTCCTTTAAAAACGGACAGAAGTTTTTTGGTTACCTTGTACATATAACTGAATGCATTTCATAAAATATATATAACTGAATGTATTGCAGGAATTATATGCCCAACTTAAAACTAACGAAATGAATTTTACAGAAACTTACTTTCCATTTTTTAAGTAAACTTTAATCCCAATACAGTTTAAAAATTGTTCAAATATAATGATTCCTATAACTTTATTCGTAGTGTTACAACGATATTTTGAGGTAGGTGAGATGTACACACAATGTGTATCTCTATTGCTAGAGGGCATGATATCAAATCGTGCGTTAAGATTCTGGTTCGGTTTAGGTTTAATGCGATTCTGTAATATTTTGCACTCTAGATATCCGAAATAAAAACTTTGTGGGATGTTCATCGTTTTAAGGATAAGGTCTCTACTTCTAATATCAAGATTCACTTTCCTAAATGGGCATTTTTCTTGGCCTCAGACAGCTCTTCCTCTCATATATAGTAGCCTATGTAATATTTTGAAAAGGATTATCAAACCTACCTGTCTTTGGCTGTTCATAATTCCGTAATTTCCTTGGACTGGTTAGTATTGTCTAAAATTTATTAAAACAATGCTAACAAAAAAGCCACATTTTAAACGATTCTAAAGATACATTAATCAATTGTATAACTAGAGCGGGCATAGAGGGCGTGTCCCATTGACATTTTTACAGAGCACTAAAAGAAAATACCAAGAATTGCTAAAAAAATATTCAAAACATAAGACATCGTTATCGTCAAAATCTTCCTCATTATTATTAGAAAGGACTAAAGGATTTTTGTTATTCTTTTTAGATACCTGACAATTTTGGGTAGTTTTTTAGGGGGTTTTTGTTTGTTTGTTTTTTGGAGTTTTTTGTTTTTGTTTTTTTGTTTTTTGCATCGAAGCAGGATCTTAAATTGTAACGGGAAATTTGAGCGTCCTTTTGCAGTAGAAAACCCACTTATTTAGAAATTCTTACAAAATATAGAAAATTGTCAGATTTTAATTAAAATTTCAGAACTCATTCAGAAAGGAATGGAATTATATTTTAAACATTTACTTCTTAAGAAAATCTTGGTAAAAATATTTTTAATCAGTAATCCCCTCCTTTAACACCACCATTAACAACAACAACGCCCGACTCCTTTAATTTTTATGAAAATTCGAGAAATTTTTTGTACCGCATAATGTTTATATTTGAAAAAAACAAAAAATGTCCTGAAGAATTTAAATCAATAAAAATTTTTGCTCAAAAGAAACCCCAGTTTTAGAAAATCAGCCCTGAATAGTAAAATGGAATAAAACTAATAATAATAATAATTTTTCTCTCAATTGTTTTTATGAATAAAATACTACGGCCACTATTGCCTTAGAAAAAAATTCGATGAATAATGAATTTTTACAAAAAAATTGTTTTTTCATTTTTGTTTTTGCTTTAATCAGTAAAATTTATAATTTATAATCTTAAATTAAGAATTCTGTTCAAATTGCGTGTACTAATCTGAAATGGAAATCTCACTATAATGTTTATGCACGACCGTTTTATTTCTTTTAAATAAAAACGTCAATATACAACATTTGTCAGGAAATACGTGAAGTACCTATAATAAATTTCAAGTTATTCGCTAATTTTCTAACATTTTTTTCGACAATCATCTTCGTAAGGCTATAAAGCCAAAGTAACTAAAATCCAATAAAATATTAGATAGTTTAAAATATTTTATCAAATTTTTAATATTACAGGGAAATTAAGAAATAATTAAATGAAGGTGTTCACGTTGTATTTTTCAAGTAATTTTTTCAGTTCTGTTCCCCTTACATAAATCTCGCCACTTTCGGAATTTTGCTCATTGAAAATATTAAATTTCATCAATTACCTTTGAATTAAAACTAAAACTAAATCTTCAAAAATTATTATAATTTTTTTTTAATCTATTTTAAATTTTAAAGGTATCTCATTCTTTGGTGGGAAGGAACCTAGACAAAAGTATTGTAAATAAAAAAAGAAAAACAATTCATTTTCTTCGTTTTTACTTACACTTTAAATATCTTGTAATACAAGGGGGTGGGTAAAACATATATCAGGGAACGACTTTTTGTCGGGGAAGGTAAATAATGTAGTAAAACCTATTTTTATCCCAAATCTATTTTTATCTACTTTTGCAAATAGATTTTAATCTGAAATTTTACTCTCAAATATTTATGCAGAAAACTTAAGTGGTCTTATCGGGCAGAGAGAACATGCCACGCGCCATAACTAAAAAAAAAAAAAAAAAAAAAATTGCAGACAGAAACTTTTGAAGAACGCGTTGTTGAACAGACTCCCGGGTGGATACTTACACGAACACACTATAATCTTAAGCAAGCCTGAAGTCAACCGTTTTCTATCCTAGGGATCCACATAATGTCCATTCCCTATTCTTCCTCTTACGTCCATACCCCACATGTCATTCACTAGCTCTTTACCTTCAGTTGCTCTTGAACCTTGTATTGAATGAACATAATTAAAAAAAAACAGTCTGTATCTTCCCCTCATACTGTGTTCACATTAATATGATAACTTGCATTATCCGGAATGACCACAAGACATTTATTACTGAAAATCTATTGTCGAACATGTACAGCTTCAACGATTTGATCTTTTATGTCGATGGATCATTTATTTTGCCACGGAATTGAGTTTGATGGTTTGATATTAATGATATAAAGATACAATTTGATCATTTCGTACAGTTTCATCATTAACGTACGTTCACTAAGTTCGTCTTTCTTACGGAAAATGCATGACCATTTATTCATTTAATTGAACTCATTGATCTTGGGTAATATTCCTTTTATGAGACCCACTGAATATATATCTGTATGTAAACAAAGAACATGTCCCATTTGTCAGATTTGTCCAAGTTTTTTGCAAATGCCTTTCTCCGAAATTATTTTGTCCAAAATAGTAACAACAGTAATGAATTTACTTAGTCTTATGTAAACAACTTAATCTCGGGGGATTTTAGAAAGAATTTTTATTTTTGACCGTAAAAGTAATTTAGTATCGAGATCATACTTGGCGTTTGTCGCAGGTGGATGAAAGACCTTTAACCAGTTATACTAAGTTATCTACAATTTAATATTCAATTTAAATTCCTGACGAATCCCTTAACGAATCTAATTTCTAGAAACTAATTAACTTTCTTGATTAGTAATTTTCAACATCTTATTCCAATAAATATTAAATAAAACTTTCTTTTACGCTTTTCGTCAATTTTGTAGTATAGAACTGGATGGTGCTCCATTTAACTTTGTCCTTCGACTTTTGTCAAGCTTTCTTGAATCTCGTCGTGGATTTCTCATAAATCTTTCGCATTATGTAAAAATTGAAGAGAATCGTTTTTATCAACCAACAAAAAAGGGATTAAAACAAAATTTATGGGCTATGCCAATGAAGTATTTAATCTTTTATGTTGGAATTTAAGTTATGCAATTAATAATTTTTGAAATAAGAAATTTATTATAATTTCGTTTTGAATTTGAATCATCGAAGAAGTTTTTGAACCTAAAAATGGTGGAATTTTTCTGAAATATTTTAAACGATTAATATTTCGGTTGATTTGATTCCGATAAAGACGAAAAAATGAAGTTAAATTAAGTCAAATAATATTTCTACTTATGTGAGCACAGACCAATAAGTATATAGCCTGAAATCTGATCGGAAATGTTCAATGTATAATATTTGATCGATATCATTAGTATTCATTATTAAATTAAGTCAGGTATTTATGTTGAAATTAAATATGTTTGTGTAAATTAAATGCATTTTTATAATTAACTTACAGGATAAATTCATGAAATTACATGAATGCCTGTGCGTCATTAGGTTACGTACTTATTGACTTGCCTAAGTAAAATAGTTGCTGAGGATATAAATGTTTGTAGTGAAGTATTCTTTTCATATGCAGTTACCTGTGAGATTTTAGTTTGTCCGATTGTCATTTACAAAATTGCCTTGGTCAAAAAGAAAATATTTTAATAAAAAATACTGAATTTGATTCAATAATGAAAATGAAATTAGAAAAGGGTAAATTGAAATTTCATTTTTGTCGGAAACTGTTGATTTTGCGGATCCAAATTTGCCGAATTTCAAATCAGTTTTCATCCGAATGTTTCAGAATTAAGGAGAAAAAGAAAAAAGAAATGAAGTCTGAAATTGTCGCTTTCACTCACGTATAAATATGACATTTGTGCATGAGTGCAGCGCAAAATCTGAGAAATTAAAACATATATCTTTCCATTCGTAAAGTTATAAAAAATAATTTTGTAAACAAAAATGTATTTGTACGCCCTGAAAATAGCGTGCAAAACACATTCACATATACACATCCACACACTCACACATTGTTATTATTATTATTATCATCATTATCATCATTATTATTATTATTTTCGTGTGTTTGTATGACAGCACACGTGTGTGTGTATGAGTGTGCGTGTGTGTGTGCGTGTACCGGCACGTGCATATCGCTTATTCTTCTGCCCACTCAGCTAAACAGAATATGGTTGACCTTTGTTTTAAGTAAGTGTCTGGCATTTTCTTCAGAAAACCTCAAGGTCTTCATTGTCTTTCTGTTTGTTTTCGTCGGAATCAGTCGAGGATTCCTTGCTTATTTCGAACTGTCTAAAGGAATATGTTTCCTTTCATTTTTCTTTGCTTCTTTACACGCTCATGAATAACAATTATACTGTGAACCTGTTATATAGGAATAAAATGTCGCTGTCGACACTGAAGTTTTAACACAGATCACCAGAGAGAAAACACAGGCGATCCCATTTTGAAGAAGTAGATCACGTGGTGGTAAAGGAAATGTATATATGGGAATTAGCGTGGAGTCTAAGTGATCACTCTATCTACACTACCCTCTATTACTATACAGATTACTATTCACTATACTATTTCTCTATACTGATCACTTCACAGATCATTATTCGGTGGTTACTTTTCGATAGAGTGTTACTGAGCAAGTAATATTAGTGCGAGCGTTATTCGAAGGCGTCTGACACCAGTATTTGTTCAAGGGCGTTACTATAGTCTTATCTGCGATTACAAAGTCTCTCTTACTTCGAACATTACGAAAGTGACAACGACTATTCGTTGACATTACAAAAATGCCAACGAGAATTCCTTCAACTTATACGCGGATTCCTTCAACACGAGCAAAAATCAGCAAAATATTCAGCAGAGTACAGCGGAATGGAAGAATTAAAAGCTATCATGATTCAAATGTTGGTGCTACAAAAGCTACAACAAGAACAATAGTTTCAGCAACAAAACTACAACAAGAACAACAATTGCAGCAACAAAAACAACAACATGAACCGCAATTACAATTACAACCACAACAGACGTTTTTTGAGTTGTTTACCAAAACGATGGAAAACTTCAGATTCATTCACTCCAGATGTTGTTAATTCAATCAGTAAATTTGTATACAATCCAGACGAAGGGATAACTTTTCCAGCTTATTATCCAAGATACGAAGGGAACTTCAAAAGGGATTGTTCGCACTTGAATGATGAAAAGAAAGTCCGTTTATTATTAAGGAAATTGTCCTCTGCGGAACATGAAAAATATGTGAATTATATTTTGCAAAAAAAAGGGAGAGATAAATTTTGATGAAACTGTTTTAATACTATCAAACTTTTGTGATAGGAGCTCATTTTTTAATACATGATGGCAATGTCTTAACTTAGTAAAGTCCGACGATGAAGATTTTGTCACTTATGCAGGAGTCGTGAATCTAGAATGTGAGAAATTTAAGTTAAATGAATTAACTCCTGATTTGATTTAATGCCTGATATTCGTACAGTGTTTAATTTTAATAAGGATGCAGAGATAAGATCCAAAATATTTGCTAAATCAGAAATGGATTTCAAATTAACTCTCCAGAAAATAGTGGAAGAATGTCAACGTATTGTGTATTTGAAACTCGATACCGCAGGAAGATAAATATTCTTACCCCGGTACCAATACGGCAACTGAAAAATTGAAAAATGAAATGAAAAAGAGTTTTCCAGAAGTTTTCTCAGAAGATCTAGGGAGATGCACGATAGCAAAAGCTAAGTTTGAGTTAAAAGACAATGTAAAACCGACATTTAAGCCAAAAAGGAGTTTACCTTTTGCGGCCTTAAATCCAATTAATAATGAATTGGACAGACTAGAAAAGTTAGGTGTGATATCAAAAATAGACCATTCCGAATGGGCATTACCAACAGTCTACTTTAAAAAAAGAAAAAGAAATAATAAAATCCGCGTATGCATAGATTTTTCAAAGGGGATAAATGAAAGTTTAAAACAACATAACTACCCGCTACCAAGTCCAGAGGAAATTTTTGCCAAATTGAATGGAGGTAATTTTTTTCTAAATTGGACCTGTCAGACGCTTATCTACAAGTACTAGTACATGAAGAGTGCTTAGAATTATTAACAATTAGCACTCATAGAGGATTATACAAATTCAACAGACTTCATTTCGTTATAAAGCTAGCACGAATCATATTGCAACAGATAATGGATACCATGTTTGCTGGTTTGGATTGTGTTCAAGCACATTTTGAAGATATAATTATTAAAAATAAAACCCAGAAGCAACATGCAGAATTTGTAAAGAATTATTTGAGAGAATCAAAGAATATGTTTTTAAGATCAGTGAAGGAAAATGTGAATTGTTTAAGACCAGACTTAAATATCTAGGACAAATTATTGATTAAAACAGAAGACGTCCGAATTCTTCAAGAGTGAGCGCGCTAAAAGACATGTCCGCTCCAACAAATGTAACAAATTTACAAGCATTTTTGGGGTTTGCTAATTACTATCATAGATATATACCTAATATGTACGAATTAAGAGTAACCTTGAGTAACCTGCAGAAGAAAGATGTAAAACGAAATGTCAAAGTGATCAAGAAAGTCGGATTTGTCAGCTCATTTTGACACTAAACTAAAGATTGTGACTGCATTAAATGCAGGTATTCGGGTATCTGAGCAGTGATACTACATAAATATGAGGATGGAACAACTAAACCAATAGCTCATGCTTCAAGATGCTTAATTTCAGCTGAAAAAATGCTACAGCCAGATAGAAAAGGAAGCAATAACCGTCATATTTGCTATGAAAAAATTCCATAACTTCATACTACAGACAGACCATCGTCCATTATTATCCATATATGGTCAAAAAGGGGTGTTCCCTTACATACAGCGAATAGACTGCAGCGCTGGGTAACTATCCTATTGAACTAAAATTATAAAATGGAGTTTCTGCGATCCAAAAAATTAAGTCAGGCAGACGGATTGTCTAGACTAATAGGAAAATTCTGCGAACACCTTTAAAACACAGTAATTGTGGCGATAAGTGCCGAAAATGAAATAAATAACGTATTATACAATATTGTAAGAGAACAACCCATAACATTGGAGGAAATAAAAATCAAGTCGGAAAGAGACGATTTTATAATGAAAATGAAGAAGCAGTTAAGTTTTAAATTAAAAAAATATTATTGGAAATAATGCATTTTCATTATATAATGATGTATTTATGTACGCAGAAAGAATTATGACACCAACACCGTTGCAAAAATGTATGCCAAAGGAAATTCACATAGGACATCCATGAATATCTAAAATGAAATCCTTAATGAGGTGTTATACTTGTTGGCCAAATATGGATCAAGATGTCGAAAATTTAGTGAAATCATGCAGAAGTTGTACTGTGGCAATGAAGTCACCGCTTATCAAATTTCAACCTTGGCTGAAAACTGATATGCCATTGCCCAGAATACATATAGACTTAACAGGACCGTTAAACGAGGCATATTATCTAGTGTTGGTCGAAAGTTACACTAAATGGCCAGAAATATTAAAATATAGAAGACCGACTAACGCGGTAATGGTAAATTTCCTACACGAGATTTTTGCAAGGTTCGGTGTTCCTGACTCTATCTTTTCAGATAATGGGACTCAATTCAGGTCTAGTGAATTTAAGTTTTTTTGCAAATCATTAGCAATAGAATGAATATATTACAACTCCCCCTTATCACCCCCACCACTTACCCAAGATCAAACGGACAAGCGAAATGGTTTGTCGATACGTTAAAAGCGCATTAAAAAAAGTCAGAGGGAGAAGAGTCAGATGAAAAAAATGCTACAAGAATTTTTGAGTGTTTACAGAATAACACCAAACCCGAACACCGTGTCTGGAATTTCGCCTGAAGAGTTCATGTTCGCCAGGAAGATTAAGTCCGTTTTCAATAAGTTATTATCATAACGCAAAGTGAGAACATCAAGAGATAACAATACAAATAGATACTTCAAACCCGGAGATAAGGTATTTTTTAAGATGTATCAGCGCGGAAATGAATTGTGGGAAGATGGCATTATAAAAAAACGGATCGGAAAAAAGATGGGAACATAAGCGACAACTTAATCAGTTAAAATGGAGATTCACTGATTTAAAAAGTTCCCGAAAGGAGGTACCAATGGAAGTTCTGTATCACACGTTTAACGTACCCACACCATCAGAACCAAGAGTTTATGGCAAAAGAAAAAGAATACCAACAGAATTTTAACTAATGAACCGAAGCTGAAGAAGTATAAACCTCAGGGAAATCATCTCGAAGGGGAGGTGTTATATAAGAATATAAGAAAAATGTCGCTGCCAACACTGGAGTTTGAACACAGATAACCAGAGAGCAAACACAGGCGATTCCATTTTGAATAAGTAGATCACGTGATGGTAAAGGAAATGTATATATGGGAATTAGCGTGGAGTCTAAGTGATCACTATTTCTACACTATCCTCTATTACTATACGAATTGCTATTCTCTATACTATTTCTCTATACTTTGTCACTATAATACTGATCACTACATGTGTCATTATTCGATGGTCGCTTTTCGAGCGAGTATTATCGAGCAAGTACTATTAGTGTGAGCGTTATTCGAAGGCGTTTGACACCAGCATTTGTGAATGGCGTTACTATAGTCGTATCTGCGATTTCAAAATCTCTACTACAACGAGCATTGCGAAAGTGCCATCGAGTGTTCGTTGATATCACAAAAGAACTTAAATCCCTTCATGGAAAAGATGGTGAAAAGCAACAACCCAACATGTAAAAAGAGATGTAACCCAAATGCCATTTACCTCTTCATTTCCTGTTTTAGTCTACCCAAGTTACAACGGGGCCGATTCCTAGCAGACTCTACGCCTGGTCAATTTAGTCTCTTTTGCTCGCCTAGATAACGTGAGCGACTGTCGTTCCTTGCCACGCCCCGGTCTTTTGTTATCATCCTTGTCAAGATTCCTGATCTCACAAGTTGTTTAACCTCATATTTTACCTCGATTTCACTTGACTTTTACAATTTCCCACCCCCAAATTGTTTTATCGTCTTTCCCCGCCATAAGCGAACGGGTTTCTTGATTCTGTTTATCGAGAGAATATAGCGGACATTCTTTTTGGGTTGGGCGTTTCCTCACTAACGCAGATTTAATTTCGCTTAAATGGTTTGTTTATCTTTTTATTTTTGATTTAATGAGTTCGTCTCCTCATGTCATTGTCAACTTTTATAATCATGGGGTCATTAGGTCCTCTGCGAAATTATTCGAATTGAATGGAGAGGGATGAGTTCTTGTGGTGATGATGTCATTTCTTAGAGCGAATGGCTCGGGATTAGCAAGGAGTAGGATAAACAGTGTTGATCTGCCTTTTCTCCCCAATAACCTTCCGGCCTTGTGCCACATACAAATGTACTTATTTGTAAAAAATAAACAAATATATTTTTCCTCTATATGTGAAAGGCTTTGGTATTATGTGCAGTCGCTAGAGATATTGTTTTTATTTTATTTAAAATAAAAAGGACAGGAGTAAAGTCTGAAGAATGCAAATTGTTCCGTTTTTTTTATTTTCTAGCAGGAAAAATATAAATGAAGTGCAAGTATGCATGCCTTCTATCCAACTCTGAAAAGGAAAAATAGAAGCATTTGGTCTTGCCATGGTTGAAAATGTCGTCAATTTTCTTCGAAAATATATTATATCTCTTGAATATCTGACTTTCCTTACATTATATGTTGTCAGTTGAGGGGAATATATATGTGTGTGTGTGTAGAGAGAGAGAGGGGGGAGAGAGATATTGTTAATATTAGACCAAATAAATGCAAATGTGCTGACCAAATACACCCAACATGTATGTATAGTTACAATGTTATATTTATTGAAAAAGACGCTCAATATCGACGATAGGGCGTTGGTGACAAAGCATTGATCATAGGACATTGGCGATTCATGATGGGCTTATGGCGTGGAACTATTGATTTCTATGTCCACACTCTTTACATCGATCTATTTTTCTATGCATCTATATATACCTACATACAAACATATATATATAGAGAGAGATATATATACGGATAGATAGAGAGAGAGAGATGTCTGTGTGTGTGTGTGTGTGTGTGTGTGTGTGTGTGTGTGTGTGTGTGTGTGTGTGTGTGTGTGTGTGTGTATTAACAAAGATAGATATTTCATTTCCCATTCCCCCCCTCTGCTTCGTAAAGCCTTAAATGTTTTACATAACAAGTCTTCTTGATAATTTGCTTAATTTCGAGATTAGGACTTGATTAATCGTTAGGGTTTGTTTCAGGCCATTGCATTTGGTTTCCATTAAAGCAATTTCTGTCTTTGAGAGATTTGACATATTTGAAAAGAATTATGTTTTCCGAAAACATTATCTCGATTTTTCTGTGCAGAGAATTAAAGTCAGATGCACATAAATGTTTCAGACCTTTTATCGTCGCCATTCTATCTCTTTCTCTCTCTCTCTCTCTCTCTCTCTCTCTCTCTCTCTCTCACTTTCGCTTTCTCTCTCTCGCTTTCTCTCTCGCTTACACTCTCTCTGTCTCTCTATTTTTCCTTTATATTAATCAGGTTCTCAAGAATTTTGATTCTTTTTTTCATCCATATAACTTTTTAAAGTTTCCCTAAAGTTCTCCGTTTCATTTTCGTGTTATTTCATCTCGCTTTACGTTTCTCTTTCGTTTTTTCTCTTTTCTCCCTTTCCCATTTCCCCCCCCCATCCCCCTTTCTCTGTCTTCCTTCCCCCCCTCTCTCTCTCTTTCTCCATCTCGCTCTCTCCATCTCTCAATCTCTCTCTCTCTCCAT
>CAHIKZ030001437.1:392500-511208 GCA_903632075.3 Acanthosepion pharaonis | reverse complement strand
ACTGTGTTATTTGTATTTCCATTCATTTTATTATTAATTTTGTTATTTCATTTATGGAAAAATGTCATAACTGAGACTAACATAAAAATAAGATCATATAAATTAAAGTTTAGTAGTAGTTAAATTTCATAAGATGATACTGTTACTTGTAGGTACCCTTCTCAGTTGAAATTGAAAACTCAAATTAACTTCTCCATAAGTGTTTCGCAAAAGTAAAGGGCTTAACAGCGGAGAACAATGCTGAACTCAAATAATGCAACTAAATTGTATTCTGGTTGGTCTTGCGTACTTGATAATTACTGTCCGACTATAAACACAAAAATTACATTTCTTAATTACCATGGCTAATCTGATTGGTCCAATTTATACAATTTTCAAAGCGCTAGACAATGACAATCTCACACGGACATTTTGAAAGGTTGATGTTGCTTTTAACTAATGTTAAAAAAATTTTAAAATTCAATTTAAACATTTTTTAAAAATCTTTTTAAAATTAAAGAAATAAGAAATAATTGTATTAAAAATTCAATTTTCATTGAAAAAATTTTTTGCTTTCAGAAAATATTGTCCATATTCATAAAAACAAATTAAAACAAATAAAAGCATTTGAAACTAAATAATATATTTGTTTTATTGAGTTTTGTATGTTACAATTCACAGCTGATTTTCAGGTACGTTGGCCAAAAAAAAAAAAAAAAAAAAACATGATTTGCATTCTTCAAAGCCTTGTGCTTTTAACTATTGTAATCACTAAAACCGATGGTCTCGAATTTCTAGAGTTTTTCATAAAATTAGTTATGGGGGTGTTAATAAATATAAAAAAATATTTCTGCCATGACTTTAATAAAAAAAAAAAAATATTTATAATAATTTTGATCATCTGTGAATAGTTTCTGAAAGTTTCATTAACATCTGACAATTATTTTTATTTTTGCAAGATTTTCCAAATTAATGTGTGTAAATACAAAAAAAAAACGCGCTAAAAATTATCTATGTTATTTACTACCCCTTGTTGCGACAAAGAGAAACAAGGTTTTTTAAATCAAAATTTAGAATATTCTAAAAAGATGGAAAAATTTTTTAAAAATAATTATAAAAATAAAAGGTCTATCCTCTTCATAAAAACATAAGCATTTTGACGATAAAATTTTGTTTTCATAAACTTTGGCGTCTTTTTCATCAGACTATGCTCTATGTTTTAGCGATTCCGTGGAGTGACTTAGGTTAAAAAACCCAGGTTGTTTATGTGTGTGTGTGTGTGTGTGTTCCTTTATATATGGGATCGGATTTCTTACATTTTTCAGCCGATAAAAAAAAACATCCACATTTTTTTTTCGGCAGGTAGTATTTCTTATTGTTTTGCACACTTTTTTTTTTTATTTTACATTCAGAATGCTTTAAAAAATTCCATTTACAAGACAATTGTTTATAATAAAATTCTATTCAGCAATCGATAGACTCATAACGATTGTAAACAATGTTTTTGTTTGAATTTGGGTTTGACCAATTCAAAAAAAAAAAAAAAAAAAAAATTAAGACATGCGTGTCCGTCAACCTTAAACAATAATCTTTGTCAATTTTATTTTTTAGTCTTTATGATGGTCGATACTTGATCTATCTCTTACTGTTACATCCCCGGGCAACGCCGGGCTCTACTGCTAGTACCTAATAAAATCATCTGTAATGACTCTTCTCCATGCACTAACATGTTGCAGAAATCCCACATTGTTTATAAATTGAAATGTCCTCTGGGAGATTGTATCTCCAACAATAAAAATAACATGTTGAACACACAACAACACTTTCACATAGGCTGTCTTCATTTGAATAATACCTTCTAAACATTTACAATAGCATACCTGTCTACATTTACAATTCACAATTCAGAAAAATCCTACTTGAAAACACCTCCATACATTTCCAAGAAAAGAACAAACACACACTAAAAAATCCTTGAAGCTATTTATATAAAAAAATTGAAACCAAACCTTAATAAAATTAATTATGAATATTCCACAAACATTTTAAAATGTGTACAATAGATAGTTGTTAAATGCTAGTGTTCAGACTAATAGTTCTTTCATCTATTTTTCAACTGCTCATGTTGGAAAATCTGCCATAACAATACCTAGTTACCTCCCCTTAATTGGTGCAAATTTTGTCTTCCACAACCAAGAACACTTATCCTGTAATTAACAATACCTTGATGATGATATTATGATATGTCAAAAGTACTTGGAAATAAATACAATATAAATGTCAAAGAGTTATTTCTTGTCTTTCAATAACAATTTCTTTCGCTTTATTCATGATTGAAAGGATCTAAGTGAGAATAAACAGACAGAACATGTCAAATTATTTAATGAAAATAATTTTAATGATATATATCTTCAATATATATATATATATATATATATATATACATATATATATATATAAATATATATATATATGTATATAAATATATATATATATATGTATATGTATATATATATGTATGCAGATATGTATATATATATATATATGTATATATAGATATATGTATGTATATATATATATAGATTATGTATATATATATATATATATATGTGTATATATGTATATATGTGTATATATATGCATATATATATATACATATATATATACATACATATACACACACACACACATATATATATATATATACACATACACACACACACACACACATTGTGTATTTAGGCAGCAGCAATCCTTCATTTATGCATGTTTCGTTAAAGACAACAGACAAGGTACTATGATTAAGTTTTTTATTTATTTTTTCTTGTGTTCAAACATGTATTTTCTTTTTTGGACACAGAGTATGTAGAAACTGTCCAAATGTTCTATAATTCCAAGTACTTCCGGCTATAATTTTAGCCATTATCAAAGATGATTTTGTTTTTGCTTTTTAATTGGGTGTATGGTTTGTGTGCATGTTTTTGAGTTATAGGGATGTTTTATTTTCCGAACACAGTATATTGTGGCCGTGTTTGTAGTTAATATTATTGAGTGTTGGCTTTTTCTTTTTTATTATTAAGGATTCCATTATTTTTAATATTTTTTTACATGTGGGTGAGGTTATTATGTTTGTATTTTTTACTAGTATGCTTTGGATGGAGTCTGGTATGTTTGTTTTTGTGTTTAAATGGAATCTAATAGAGCTGTGGTCAGATGGGTTTACACCCATCTGACCACAGATGTAAGGTGTCTATATAGGCATGTAGTTGTGTGACTGATGTAATTATTTATGAATTTGATTTGATCAGGAACATATTCCTTAATATTTTTGAACTCATATAAATGTTCGTTCATTGTAATTTTTGCAAAAATTCTGTGTTGTTATTTTTTGAGGACAAGGTTAGCTTTTTTTATTTTTTGTAATAAGATAATTAGATTTTATTTATTTGGGTCAATAAATTTTAAATTTCTTTTGATATTTCTAAGTTTAAAGATTCATCTTTTTTATTTTTTGTTATATTTTTGAAAAGTAAATTGATCCATCTGATAACATTTTTATACATAAGGATTGTGTCATGCAATGAATTGTTAGTAAGTTAATGCCTTATTAAATCTGTTAGAGATTTCACCATTAATTATGTAATTATATATGTGTGTGTGTGTGTGTTGGGCATGTGGCTGAGTGGTTAGAATGTTTGTTTTCTGACCATGAGACTGGGGTTTGAATCTCACCACAAAGTCTGTTCAGCATAGTTGCAGTATAAACCACAGGTGGGCTCTGTAGATGTTGAATAAACACAAATGTGCCTGAGCAAGAGATTTACTAGCCACCCTAGTAGATGGGTATCCTTGAATAAGAGTGTGCAGCTATTATTATATATATGTGTGTGTGTGTGTATATATATATGTGTATATATATATGCTTATATATGTATATGTATATATGTATGTATTTTTTTTTTTTACATTCAACATCATCACTTGATAAAACACCGAGGGTGTTGAAACAAAATGGCTATTTTTGTAATGATTTTATAACATATTTATGTTATAAATTTTTTTTTTTAAATAAATAATTATATATGTATGTACATATGTATATGTATATGTGTATATATATATGTATATATTTAGTGTATTGAATGTCTATTATGTTTGCTCATGAGCTGTTCTAAGCTTTGTATAGTTGCTTTAATTTTGCATGAAAATGAAGACAAAAATTTTCAAACATTTAGATATTCTTTTATTATGCTGTTCCTTGATCTAAGCTTTCGGTTCACATGAGCTATCTTCAGAGTGGTTATATGGACACTTAAACAAAGCTATTCACCATCAAAGAAGATTGATATGTGATGATAATGGTCACGGAATAGCAGACACAGTTCGTAAATTCATGATGCGGTTCTATGATGTCGTACTATGTGAGAGAATGAAATATTAACAACAGAACCTTATGTCTAGATGCAATGTAATGTGTTGTGATTAGTTTGAAATGTAATTTTTTTGAGTGTGGGTTGCTTTGTTTTAATGTAGAAGGCCTCCAGTATCTGAAGGTTCTTTTTATTGTGTATATGTGTGAGTATTGTTGTGTTATCAGCTAATATCTGTCTAATATTATGTACATGGCTATGTTTTTCTAAGAAATGTTGTTTAATCAGAAAGGTCTAAGATCAGAAAGGTGACAGGTAAGTCTACAAAAGAGCGTGGTTGTAGTAAAACCAATATATGTAGTGGGTTTTATTATAGATAATTAGTTGATAACACAACAATACTCTCACACACACATACACACATATACATACACACACACTGGGACCAAACTGCCTGCATGTGGATACTAAAGGAGTTAAGCAAGTACACAAAAAAAGAAAGCAGAGGATGTGTTGTGTCACTGGATTTCTTCAACCTATACAATGAGATCATTCTAAAAGTACTAACAGACCTACCAGTATTTAACAAAAAAAAAAAAATGCAAAAAGAAAAGCCTAATTGTTATCTATGACAGAATGTATAGCTGTTAGTAATTGTTTAAGCAAGGGAGACAGTCAGAGATATCAAAATCAACCAAGTGCAGAAATGTAATGAGTAGTGTAGTAATAAATGAGGGAAAATGTGGTACATAAATCTGAAGGTGCCATTGGAATATTGAAAAATGCCTTCTAAAAACTAGGGAAAGTATTAAAAAAAAAGAAACAAGAGTGATGAACTTCTATCTATCCACAGACATGACAGTGAACTCTAGACAATTTCTTTACAGATGACTCAAAGTAACAAAGATGTGGTTCTACAGATATATTCTACAGACATATTGAGAATACCATGGACTGATCATGTGAGCAACAGGGAAGTTTGAGCATATTCTAAGGTCAAGATTAAGTAGTTCAACCTACTGGCTTATGATTCTGTCACTTAAATACCCTTATTTTAATTACAAACACCTAAAATAAAATTCCATTGGTTTTGCGAAAAAGTTGATTCAGGGTCCTTTCCACAGTTAGGGTTGTCTTGAAATGTAAGTTTCGTTAGTTTTATAGATCTGCTATTGCATAGCACAACATTCTTTGGATGTTATTGGTTGATTGATTGATTTTTTTATGACTTATCAACCCTTTGTGGGTTATTTAAAACTGAAACATATTTTTTTTACAGTGATGTTCACCCTGTACAAGGTCTGGGGGCCACTTGAGGTAGAAGATTACAGAGTAAGAGGCACAGTTTATGTGGATATGTGTGGAAGATAATGATTAACCCTAGACTATGAATAGGTTAAAATTGTAGTGATCAGGAAAACATCCTCTTGGGAGTCAGTTCCACAGAGCAGCAATTCACAGAAAGAAGCTGTTTGAGTGGAACTTACATCTTACCAATAGAGTGTGAAGGTGGTTCTCTACAATGTGTGTAGCATGGCAGGTCTTAGCTATGAAAGTTAGAACTAGTGGAACTAAGGAATGTAGTTTGAACATTTTCCATGGAAACAATGATAAAACAGTGAAAAGCTTGTGATGTTTCATCTTTGAGAGAGGGGTTGCAGTTTGGAAAATAATTTGTCATCCACAAGGACGCTTTTGGACTCTATTGCTGGAAAGTGAAAACTGAACAGCCATACTCCATTTTAGGCCTAATCTGCAAAGGTAGAGGATAGCACAAGGAGTTAGGTACTTAGTGGAACTGACCATTTTTCCAGCATCTTTATGGATACTCTGGGTTGAGTTTAAGGCCAATAGAGTCTCCCTGAGGGAACATCCATTCATCATGATTGGTGATAGTTCATGGTCCAATCGGTGATAATGGAATGTAACTAGTTTGGTTTTTGAGGCATTGAATGAAATCAGCCAGTTTTTCCCCACTGAGATGTTAGAGCTAGGTCAGAGAATAGTTCAGCTGCAAATCTCTGGTCATCATGAGTTTTGGAGGTGCACCCATACACTGTTGTATCATCAGCATAGATATTCACAAATAATTAGAGTATGCACTTAGGCAGATCATTTATGTAAATTAAAAGGTGGGGTGATCCAAGAAGCAACCCCTGGAAGATGCCTGCATTAATTGCCCAGGCCCTCAAAGGTAGTTATTAACAGCTAATATATTGATACTATATGAAAATAATACTTAACGTTAAACAACCTTTTCATGTAATATTGTAGACTCGTCCTTTTTTCCTTACCTTTCAACCCTAGCAACAGAACAGTCTATATCTTACGCCTACGTACGGAAAACTTCAACCAATTAAAACTGCATTAAGCGAAACAAACAATCTCATTGGTTCATCACTGAAAGTTCACGTGCAGAACGAAATTGCGCCAAAACTCAAGTGAGCCACCTTCGGACTTTCAGGCCTTATAAAAATAAACGCTGACCGCCCCAGGCAGTCAGTAACAAACACCCACAGAGAACTTGCCAAAATACTCCACATCACTTGAAATCATGATTTTACCGCGCAAAGATACATCATTGCTGACTCATTCCCGATCGAAAACTTAATCAACTCTGTGGATATCAATTCTCAACATTGCTTATCTAAAGTGAATTATATTCGCTACCTATTAAGTAAACATCAATGTGCGAACGACCTTAAAAAAACATTACATTACAGTTAAAGGTAGATCACTCTTAAAAACTCCTTCTAAAAGAGACACTTAATATCGACAATGATTAATATCAACACAAACTTAAAAAGACTGTAAATGAACGAACAATTACAAAGAGAGATATTCTGAAATCAAAAAACCTCATACACATTTCGCGAACATAACATATATCAATTATCCTGTTTGTATATTGTTTCGAATTGTATATAAATGTTATATTAATTTCTAATTGAATATGTCTCGTTCTTAATCGTATTTTAAATTTTGTTTATTTATTTGTTGTGGATGCAGAAAGTCACGCAACCTACACAAATTCCTTCTGATTCTTTCAAGCATAATTAATAAATTCTGCACGTCCCCAACAATATCATTAATGTTCTATTTTTAATATTATTTTAATATTTTTAATATTATATTGAGCACTATATATAAAAATATCTGCTGTTTCTTAAATCTTATATATATATATATATATATATATATATATATATATATAAGTTTCATTAAAGATGACTGACTAGGTACTGCAATTAAGCTTTTTATTTCATTTTTCTTGTATTCATATAAGTGTTTTCTTTTCTGAACATAAAGTGTGTAAAAATTGTCCAATATTCTGCATATCCAAGCACTTCCAGCTATTCTTTTTACCATTATCAAAGATGATTTTTATTTTTAACTGAATGTATGAATTTTTTATGTATATATCTAGTTATAGGAATGTTTTATTTTCCAAACATTTTAGCTGTGTTCATAGTTGATGTTATTGAGTGTTGGCTTTTTCTTTTTTATTATTAGTGCTTCCATTATTTTTAGTCTTTTTTTTTTACATGTTTTTTACTTGTATTTTCTACAAGTATGTTGTGGATGGAGTTTGTGTTTAAATGAATCTCAATTCAGCTATGGTCAGAGAGGTGTAATGTGAGTCTTCTTGATAGACATGTAGTGGTATGTAGAATATAATTATTCATGAATTTGGTTTGATTATGAAAGCATTTCCTTAAGGAACATGTGAATTCATAAATAATATTGGTTCTCTGTAATTTAGATCTTGCAGATGTGTTGTTATTGTTGTTGACAATAAGGTTAGCTGTTTTAAATTTTTTATAGTAGATAATTTAATTTAATATTCTTGCTCTGGTTGACTGGGGTTGTGTATTTCTTCTAAGAGAAAGTTCATCTTGCTTATAGTTAACATGTATTTTGCTTTTATAGAAAATGTTAATGTTATTATCTGTATGTTCAGTATTGCTATTAGTTATTTTAGAAAGAAATAGTCTAATCTGATGATTGATGAGTTAATTCATTAACTAGCGAAGGGGACAAGATGATGAATTCTTGTGTGCTCTTTTAAGAAATTTTTTTTTACTAAGTTCATAGGTAAAGTTAAGGACAGTTTTTTTTCAAATTTTGTTTTAAGATTACCATTTTTTGTTTTGTTTTCCGCTAAAATAAAAATATCTACATAATGGACATATATTTTGGGTTTAGCAATTTTTTTAAATATCTTGTTTTCTATAATATAATCCATCAAACCTAATACTCTCAAAAAATTATTGCATACCTGCATAACTAAAGCTCCCTTCTATGATCATATTATCTACACTCAAATTAATGATGCTTGTATTTGAAATTCCTATTTTACAATGTGTTTGCTGCACAAATTTTCTTGAACATTAGTGATATATTCCCAGTACCCTTTCTTGCTTTGTGGAACTTGTCAATATTTGCAGTTTTCCAGAATGTTTCTTGTAAGCATTTTGAACAGTTCCATCTGCTTCAATCTAATTCGAATAATTCACATGGGTGGATCTGTTTGAAACTCTTTCCTGAACTGTTTTTGCACTTTAACTGTGTTTTCAAACTTCCATTAGCATTTTAGGATAAATTACCTTTATTCAAAGCTTAGCCTGGCTACCATTATTAGTGCTAATGGGTTAAATCTGAAAAGAAATAAAAATTAAATTAATTATCAGCTGTCTATATTTCTGAGATGAGGTACTGTAATTATTGACACTATTTACATTGTTTGGCCTGTTGGCTTCATCTTTATTGCTATATTCACAATATTAGAACAATCAATCCTGGTGGATGAAATAAAGGGATCAGTTTGAAATTCCAATCACCTGAAGAAGGCCAAAGCATACAATGACCAAAACATTGTGAATATGGTGACAAAGATGAGTCCAACCATTCAAACAATGTAAATAGCGTAAATAACGAGTTATCAGCTATTAATCATTTTTGGGGATACATCTTTTTAATCCATTTTATTTAGAGCTTGTACAAATTTAAAGCTCTACTTTTGGAATGAATGAAGAGTGGTGGTGGTGATTGTAGGGGAAGAAATATCTAAAATTTATGGATCTATGACTCTGGTATTCTCTGCAAACTTCAGTTCTGGTCATGAATTTCTGCTTTCTTTTTCATGTGCACAAAACATACATCTCAAAACAAATGCACACACATGCACAAACATATTGGGTCATTTTTTTTATTGAAAAAAAGAAAAGATTTTCAAAGCTATTTGATAACATCCCAAGGCCAAAGTGACTCAGAGACAATGGGAAAAGATTGGAGGGTTTTCCCTATAGAAGCATGCTCTTAAAACTGTCATTTTGAAGTCTGGTTTTATCTGCATATTCTTTTCTATGTTTTTTCTTGAGACTACTGGCTCAATCATTTGCTCATGTATAACATCAACAATGATGCATTGATATCATTTGTCTATGACTGCTGAGACCTTTGCCCATCTAAAGTAGGCAAGTTACTAAAAAGACGAAAGCAGAAAATAGTGGAATAAGGTGCCAGTATTGAAAGGAATAGTGAAGTTGAATGTCAGCTTACAGATATGGTACTTTTAGAAGAGTGTTACACCTAAATGCACACCACATCAGATGTGAATGATCATGTGATGTGCTTTGGATCATAAAATTTGTGCGTGTCTACATCATAAATGCAAATTCTAAAAGGGTAAAATATAAGTTACTAATGAAAATTAGATGTAAAGATATCACTTTGTGGATATGTGTTTTTGGTATTCAAAGAAAGAAATAATTTAAAATCTAAATACAGTCAGAAAAAAGATAAGAAAATATGGGCATAAGGATAAAAAAGGTTGAAAAACATTTCTTTAATGAATAAAGTGAAAAGAAAAGAAGGATGTAAAAAGAGAGAAGAGGAAGAAAGGAACGAACAAGAGAAAAAAAAGAAAATAAAGGATAGAAATAAGGTGAGTGGGAAAATAAGGAAATGAAAAATAAAGAAATGAATAAAACAGTAAAAAAGAAAAGAAAAGAATCATAGATAAAAGAAGGAAAGTAAGAATGAATACTGAGAAAAGATATGAAAATAGAAAAAATAAAAATGGAAATAAAGTATTATGAAAGTGTAAAAGTATGTAGGACTGTAGAGAAAAAGTGAAAAGAAAGAAAATAAAAAGAAAGAAAAATGTAGAGTGGTCAGAAAAAAGCAAGAGAAAAGTTAAACCAAAAATTAAGAAAGAAAGGAAAAAGAGGAAAGTTGTGGATGATTGCAAGAACAAAAAAAAATTAGGAAGAAAGCACAAGAAAACAAAAGAATGAATGAAAAAAATACAAAAGTGTAATCAATGGAAAAAAAAGGAGAAAAAAAAGAATAAAGAAGTACAAAGTCAAATGCAGAAAAAAATGAAATATTTGGTAGAGAAGAGGTCTCAGAATAAATAGAAACTTTGCCATTTATCTGAAACTGTTATTGGGTTGCCAGAATGTTTGGGCTGATACAGTGAGTGCCTCAGTAAATTCATTCATGAAGCATAATATTAAGAAAAGAAAATGGACACAAGCTTCAACAATGATCTATAAATGCTACTGCCTAAAAAAGATAAAATATAGGACAACAGTAATAGGAAAAGTAAGTGAATTAAAGAGAAGAAAGAGAAAAAAAGGAATGAGAGAAAAAATGAGCCTTTGTACATAAGGTGAATAATAATGATATTGTGAGGCATGGGGTCTAGAGGTAACTCAGGTTTACAAAAAAATTTTACAATAGATAACTGGCATTTTCAGTTTTTTTTGAGTCTCTGTTTGGGTTTTCATATGCTTATTTCTTATTTATTCATTTTTTGTATTACCTTTCAGTGTCAGTGCGTTTTGAAGTGTCACTACATCAAATAGATGCACTGCTATCTTCTGTGAAAATGATAAATTCAGCTGTTATATTATTTTCATTAATGAAAACAATCATAATAGCAAAAGAAGGAGAAATTGAAGAAGATAATTTCAGTGGTCATCTTCATTTTATTTATTTTAATAATTTGTTTGATCTTTTGTTTTCTTTTCATATATTCAATCACTTCTTTGAGCCTGTATTTCTGGGATTTCCAAACTATTTCATTCTTTTTGTCTCAGTTTTATGGTTCAGCAAGGCACAAGAAACCTAATACATTTTCTGCAACATCTATTGGAAGATTAATTATATATATATATATATATATATATATATATATATATATATATAAGAGAAAATGCTTTCAGTTGAAGAAAGGAAGGCAATAATCATGAAATTAGTTTTTTTTTCTTGAACTGACAAAGCTCCTTTCCTTCTGGACTGCCAAGAATAAACATGTCATCAATTTGTAGCCTTCCTTTCCTGTTTTTTTGCTTTTTCAATTTTTATTGTTTTTTTTTCATTCTTTACCTCCCATCATTCTTTTTTTTCTTTTCTTTAGTATTCTTTTTCTTTAGTATTCTTTTTCTTTAGTATTCTTTTTCTTCTTTTCTTTTCGTATTCTCTTTTTCTGTTTCTTCATTTCATCTTTTTAATTTCTTTTTTTTATTTATTTTCTTTTCTCATTCCTGTCACCATTTTCCATAATTTTGTTTTTACAAATTTCTTTCTCTCTTTTGTTTTTGCTTTCCTCTTTGTTACCATCTTTCTCCCATTTCATCCTTCTTCATTTTATTCTTTTTCCCAAAGGATATGTAAAGCATTTGTATTCACCATTCATTATATACACCAACTCACCAATGACTCACACCTGACAATTAACTATCAAATCACAAAAAATAAAAATAGATATTTTCAGATTCAAGGATCAATGATTGGGTGGTAAAAGGTTATGTTTGGCAAAAAAATCCTTAAACTTAAAACTAAAAAATAATTTAGCAAAATATATTTTCAATAATGGATGAATAACAATAATAGTTGTGAGAAAGATAAGAGATGAAAATATTATTAAAGAAAGTAATAATAATAACAATAAATGATGATGATAATTAGAAATTTTAAAGTGGGTGTTTTTCAAGACTAACTATCATTAAGAATTGATGTTTGAATGCAACCATCTAATGTATTTCGGCAATTTAAATTTATTTGCTAAAAATAAGATTGAAGTGGAAGTATTAATCTAAACATAATGATTATTAGCCAAAATACTGGAATGAAATTTTAAATTTTAAGGACACTTACTATTAATGATGCACAAAGAAAAACAGGAATCAATAGAAGGAACTGAACAATAAAGTCATGAAGTAATAGGGTATTGAATGCAAAATCTAACTAATATCTTGCAATACTAGAATTAAATTCAATACTGAAGAATTAAACAAAAGAAAATGTAAAGAAAGCAGATCTTAAAGAAGATTTTTGGAAATGGGGATGAATAAAAAGCTTTTGGATCAGACAACTAGGAAATTAATAAATATGCCTTAAAGTCTGAAAGACTGTATTGAATGATGAATGGCATTCTAATCATTACAGCCAGAAACTGCAACAAAACTGACAAAAGAACACACAAATGATGAAACAGAAAATTAAAAATAAAAAATAAACCAAAAATATCTTTATGTAGAACTTGGGAAGCAAAAAGAAAAATGATGACAAAATGATTTGTACATGGTTGTGTAATGGATATTTAAAAAGAGTAACAAATGCTTCACAATAACTGTATGAAAGTCTAAATAGACATGATACAACAAATTCACAAAGGTTGTATCATTAGTCATTCATTTGAAAGCTATTTTCTTTTTTGTGTCAAGTTAAAGATGAATTTAAATCACATAATTAATAAGTAACAAATTGCCTTCTGTAATTTTGTGATGAGCTAATAACATTTAAAGAGTTGTTCCAATTTTTAATCTTACCCATTATGTTACTTTTGTGGAAAGGAAACTAAAACTTTTTGGCTAATTCACTCTTGTTTTCTTTAGGTATTCAATCTGTATGGAAAGAGCTGGGAGAAAGATAATACTAACCAAAAAATGGTGGCCAACAGAAGCACATTAGCTCCATATGAATACAAAAATTAACATGAATGGGTAGGGATGGTGATCCCTTTGGAATTGTGCTAACAGCTTAACTTGAAAACCAACAATATGGGAAGTAAAATTCTTTGGGATTTTGGAAATCAAATCAGTCATGAGACAGGATCTAGTCATCATAAACAAAGACAAAAGTATTTAACATAATATGAATATAGGTGTTTGAGTTGATGACAGAAAGAGAGTGAAAAGCTAGGTAAATATAAGATGTCACTAGAAAACTAAGAAAACTTGGAAATAAAGGTATTTATAGCACCCATAAATACTAGAACACTTGGAATGATCCTAAAGAATCTTAGGTTAGGAAAATTGGAAAAATAAGGAAGAAAAATTATTTTAAATAGCACCATTGCTGAAACCAGCAAAAATACTGAGCAGATTTTTAGCAAATATTTTTTAGCAGAAATTCATAATTCACAGAGATCACAGAGTAAAGTTGAAATAAACTTAAGAAAATAGATAAATATCAAAACCTTATTTGAAAATAGCAAAAATTTTGGAATATAAAGATAATAATTGCCTCCCCCCATATACAAGAGCACAATAAAATCAATTGAAAAGAATTAAACACTTGAGGAAATAAATAAATAAAAAAACAATATAATTTAAAATTATGTTTAAATTTCTAAACTTAGGATTAGTATTATTAGTATTATTTTAGTTATAGTTACAATATTTTGACTGTTATATCCACCAGTCTTTTTCAGGTGTCTTTTGATAATCTGGGAATTTTGAACCAAATCAGCCATGAACAATGGACAATCTAATTTTTGAATAAAGGGTATAGTTCAAAAAGAGGTTTTCAGCTATGACACTTGGAAAATACTAGGAGAGTACAACTGAATAAATATTGTGACTATAACAACCAAGATGAAGACTCCATTTCAAGTAAATTTGTGTATAATAATATATACATACTACTACTACTGCTATTACAATCATTATCATCATGTTCATATTCAGGAATAAGCAGTTTAGCATTGTGGCTAATTTAATAGAATTGCAGCAATTGAATATAATTTTTATTTTAACTTTCTCTTTTAAAGCAAACAATTTTTTAAATTTTATTCTCTAAATTGTCTTTATCTATTTGAAACTGATTGTTTGTTGTAAATGTTATTTTTTTAATTTTCTTTTTGTTATAATTCTTCAAATTTGAATTTTTATCAGAATGTTTAAATAATTAGACATTTTCTTTTAAATTTATTTTTTATTTTTATTGCCTCTGTACCATAAAAAATTGGAATTTTTATAATATTAGAAAAAAATTTATCTCTTCTTTTTTTTTTCTTATATTTTCTTTTGCTTGCTTCTCTTGTTCTTCCTATTTTGTTTCCTTCTTTTTCATCATTTTTCCAGTTTTTCTCTTTGGATCTGCTTTTCGTTCATGCTTTAACGGAAAATAAAATTGCAAATTTTGCCTTATTTCTCCAAATGCATTCAATGCTTTCTATTGATAAAACTATTGTTCCATCAATGCCTCTTTCATTTGATCCACTGATCCTTTATAGGAAAAAATTATGCACTGACCATTAAGTAGTCGACATTGTACTAAACTGCAAACACTACTATAAAATTAGGTCATTTACAAAAAACCATATCTATTAGATTGGTGTGATTTCTGAGGTAGAATAATTTCTGATGAAGGTCTTTAAAAATACCAGTTAAAGTCAATAGGATGTAAGGTTTGTGGATTGGTTTTCATATATATTAGTGCACAGTGCACTTTGGAGGATTTGACTAAAGTCACCCAAGAGAAAAGAATGAGGGAGTCTGCTAAAGCTTCAAGATGATTGTACACAACTGTCAATCACAAGAATCAAGGAGAGGAAGATGCCAGTTGAAACATCTTTGTAATCAACAGCTAAATAAACTATAGCTTCTTCAAATCTTGTTAATTTATTCCAATCTTCTTTATCACTGTTCTAAGACTTCAATCAATCTCAGGAATCTGTCAACTTTAGTTTTATGTGACAATGTATCTGGCTCATGCTTGTGACATTTCAACCCTAAGTTTGGGACTCCTTCAGATCATCTAAATATAATGTGAATGAAGGAATGTAATCAGAACACCTGTCTATCCATCAATTATAATGTTTCATTTGGTTATCATGATTGGAATCTTCCTGGCTATTGTTTTATTTACCTCATATTGACATGATACTCAGAATTATCCAGAGACTAAAGCAGTTAATGAAGTATTTTCTTGATAAAGAGGGAAATAATGTAAGAAGCTTCACAGTATTAAAAATTTCACAGTATTATGATTCAGACACAATGTCTGAATCAAAATCCATTTTTCAGACAAAATATTTTTCTTTGTAAGAATTCAATTCAAAGAAAGTTGACTTTTGTTAAAAACATTCAGCTGAAAGTTTCAGTCACAGTTAAGGGATTCACCGCAAACAATCTTCACCCATTTGTACTTCTTTTATCAGTTACCTAGGATAATTTTTCACACATTTTCCATTTTCTAGGCATAAAGATGCTGGGTTTAAAGGTCACTATCTTCCTGGAATCTTGGTTTTTTGATTGAGCTAAAGACACATCCATTATTTATAGTCTGAAGGTATGTTTATGCTTGCAATTGATAATTTTTATGATGCATGCTGTAATTTTCATCAGTTTGTGGTATTTTGTTTCCTTGAAACTTCAAATAGCCTTGAAAGTGAAAGCCGATGTTTTCTTGGTAATCTAGATGGAAATGTAGACCTAAGGAACCTATTTTGACATTTGTAGAGCAGTGCATATCAGTCAATATTAAGAACGAATAAACATATATACTGTATATATTCATGTAATATGTGATCTTGCATATCATGCAACCCTCTCCCCAATCAATTATGAAAAATGATTTTATGTATCTTGCGCATCATGTAAGTTCCTTTTTATAAGAGACCAAATTACAATAGATTAACCTATTTTCCCCTTAAAATTAGCTTCAAAATTAGGTCTTCACAAGTCGTATGATATACAAGTATATATGGTACACACTGATGAGGTAAATGAATGAAAAAATGGAAAAATTCTGTGTTACATGTTTCATCCTCTAGAAGGACTTGATTGGACTAAAGTAATGTTTTACCTTAACAACACATATTTTTGATATATTGATGATGCTCTATTAATATATCCCCACAAAACAACATTACCAGATCTTGTGGATAAACTAAACACAGTTGAATGTACAACAGAATTTACTTATGAAACAAAAACAAATAATACATTACATTTCCTCAATATCATGTTAAAATATACTGATAATGATCTAAAACCAAGTATCTATTGTAAATCAACTAATAAGAATGATCTCATAAATTCCTATTCTCACCATAACAGCAAAATAAAATGCAAGATAATTATCAGATTCTATTTGAGTATTTATTTCAGGTTATACAACTAACCTGAAGATTGTTTGACTTATTTTTACTTTCTGTTTTTGCTTACTTAAAATTATATTTATCAACTTTGCATTTTCTACTCTTGTTCATTTTTTATCAAGTGATAGTTTAGGTGTAAGTACTGTCAAAAAGGCAGCATAAATTATTTTATTGTATATTAAATAAGGACTTCATAATCTCTGAGTATTTTAGACTTAAATCCCGATATATATTTTAATTTTTTGTTTCTGCTATCTTTTTCTAAAATGAACAAACTTTTCAATATTTGTGTTTGTTTATTTATGTACAGTTTTATAATTTGTCTTGCTTTCTAGTTTTTTTGTTTACCTAATGTTTTATATATTTAAAAAAAACAATTTATTTTTGAGCTTCTAAAACATGTAATGTATATAAATGTTTATATATAAGTTCCTTAGGATCCAAAGATTGTCACAGCCAGGGGTGATAGTGGGGACAAGCTTAACCTGTTTATAAAATAGTTCTGTGACATGTGTCACAAATAGCCTCTGACAACTAAGTCCTGCTCCAAGCTGGAGAATGGGTGAAGGTGGAAAACTGGAATTTCATAACCAGCTGCTTTGGGTGGATGGACCTCAACAGCTCAGGAAGACAGCCCATTTAGGGAAAAGAAAACCCTGATTTTAAACCTCTGCTGCCTTGCTATCATATCCAAAGCATGGAAAAGGCTATGGAAGTAAATCCAGACAAAAAATCTGGAGTGGAGCCCCAAATGCACTTGGTTGTCAACATTGACTGACAAATTTCTGGCAACTTTTACAGCCTGTAACTGTCCCCCAAATGCAATGTCTTGTATTTCTTTGTATCTTGTTGGTACAGCCAAGAAGGGAGCAGCAAGTAGTCTGGGCATTGCATGGTCTCCATTGCCAGTCTAGGAGAAGGAAAACTCTGAATTCAAACCATGTGCTGCCTTGTTGTTCTTGTCCTTTTAACTTCTGAGAAGAGGGACAGAGTAAGTTCAACATCCCCAGTGCAAAAGGAACCGGCAAGTCATTGCACTATTCTTTCTTGAATGTTCCCATGAACCACAATTGTGAAATAAGCTAACTGAATAAATGAATGAATGATTTGAGAGCATTTAGAAGTTGTAGTCCACAATACTTACATGATGAAAAATATATTGAAAATACTTTTTAAGTGCCTCCAATATTCTAATTATTTCATATTCAATACAAAACAGAAAGCTCATCAGATATTTCAAAATAAATGAATAAATCATTCAAGTAAATCTAGCAACATTACTCTAGCCACAAATTCTATCAAATTACAATTGAAAAGAATTTATTATTTTTAACATAAAATTAGTTACAACTAATTCTAAGAATATAAGAGACTTAATATTAAATAAAATAATAATAAACTCAAATTTGAAGCAGGAATTTCTATATAATAGCTTGTCTCCTCACAGATAATGAAGAGAACCATATCTCCGTCATTTCAAGTAACAGAGATGTGGGTCTATGAGAATACCATGGATAAATTGTGATTAATAAGGAATTTTGGGAAAAATAGGAATTACAAGGAAACTTCTGGTCATGTAATGAAGAAAGAGTGCATAGATAATTGAACACCCACATTGAAGACAAGAAAAATGGTGGAAACAACAAATAACCTATTTACTGTCTTTCAGTGAGTGAATGGATAGCAGAACAAGGAGAAAGAGGAATGGTAAAAAATCAGAAGTTACTTGAAGTTGTGGAGAACTATGATTGCCTACATCCTGATAGGACACAATATTGGTTTTATCTGTATGGGAATGTTTATTTTTAAGATTTTTACAATATTAATGCGGCACAAGGCCTTAAGGGGAAGTGACGAAAGATTGGTCAACACTGACTATTCTACACCAAGCTAATCTGACTCACAACCCATTCAATCTAACCTATCCTTCTCCATTCAATCACACATATAGCATATTACCACATATTTACCAGGGTTTTACTAAAACACCAATGATATAAAAAAATTTTAATATGTACAAATATTTTTTAAACAATTTTCTTATAAAAATTTTGCCTTGAAATGAAGTGGGAGTTCATCCCACCTGATAAACAAAATAAAACAGAACATTCAAACAAAAATAAAACTGTGTTAGTATGGCCTGTCCAACCCACAAAAATAAGAGTGGGCACTGTATTCTGCCAATAAGCAAAATCAAGAAGCTCATCCACTAGTGGTAAGGGAGGAATAAATCAGTTTGGGAATGGGGAAATATTTAAGGCTGGTCCAGTGAAGATAAAAAGGGAGGTTAAAAAACTAGGGAGACTGGGAATCTTGACAAGGAGAACACTGGGACCAAGCCTGGAACAATAGTCACTCACGTTAACTAGGTGAACAAAAGAAGACTAGCTTAACCAGGAATGGGGTCTGATAGGAATCTTCCCCATTGTGACTTTATAGGATTCTAACCCTTTAAAAACCCCTAGAAAGAATCTTTAAGTATATACAAGTAAGAAAAAAATTCCGAAAAGCTTTTTGCCTTTAATAATAATAAAAATAACCTAGATGACATGCATTTAACGGATGTCAGAATTCGTTGAAAAATACACCCCTACCCTCCCTAAACGTAACCTCTTTTTTTGAATGTAACTCATAATTGATACAACAATAGTTAATAAAAATGAACACGCTACCACCCCTGTCTGAATGATTGGATTTCTTTGTAGCCTTGGAAACAGTAAATTATGAATTTATATGTGCATTTAAAACTCAGTAAATTTAAGTTATTCCAATATTTGCTTGAAGATGAAATGGAACTAATGCTTTTAATTTGATTATATAATTAAATTTAAAGTTTTTAGCTTCCATTTTTAAAACATGGTTATTACTGTGTAGCGAAAAAAAAATCATATTTTAAATCAGTTAATATATATATATATATATATAGTTTGCTTAGTATTATTTTACCCTGTTCTTTTCTTTCTTTTGTTATTGTTAATTGGAAACTTTGTCAGTTGCATCTGTTGAGCATTTTTGCTAATTATATTTAACCATAAACAATTACTCTACAGGTTATGGGCCCAGAAATAGAGCCTGTTTCAACAGTAATAAATCAAATATGAATTATAGGGAGTAAAATCTTAAGGATACATCAGAATCCAAAGGTTACATGAAATGATCTTGACACCATATGATCATCCTGATGATATGAGTATTATGAAAAGAATACAAACATGTTTGCCGAGCTGATTCAATTTCTTGATGGCCAAAATCTGACGACCAAAATCTTGATGATGCTCCTGAAAATGCAGAAAAGCACTGCAAATTTGGAGAGAATGCTATTTATCAAAAGGAAAGCTGAAAATAATTTCCTTATACATTGAATTAACCTCCCTAGGCAAAGGAAGTGGTGAAATTATTACAGATTATATTATTAGAGCTGAAAATGTTTATTAAATTTATTAAAATAGTAGAAGTGATAAGCAATAACCTAGTAATATCTATGTTCCTAAAAGTCCTTCCATTTGAATATAGACTGTTCACAACTGTTATTATTCAGAAAAATAAAATAGTAACATTTAGTGAATTTAAAAGAGCATTATGAATCTTCAAAGAATCTGGAAAAATGATTGAAGAGAATAACAGTGAAAATACCATAACGGCCCTCAGAATGCAAAAACCAAGAATAAAGCCACAAACTAATAATGTCCCTACCTGCTTTACATATAGTAAACCAGGCTATAAATGCTTTGACTGCCAAAGTAAAAATCAGAATTATTCAGTAAATAATCCACCCTCAAAACAATATAATTCCAATTCACCCAGCAAAAATATTATTTGTCATGTGTGTCACAAACCTGGACATAAAAATACCAAGTGCAAAAGCAAGAAGAAGACCCATTTTATAAAAATCTTGAACATTTTACAGAAAATTAAAATTCATTCCTATTTTCAATTGAACTGGACACTATTTTCAACAGAAATGGTTTACTTGTTAATTGTGGAGACACATTTCACATTATTACTGACAAATCTAAATTTAGTAGTTTTGATATCCCAGAAAATCACCATATTGAACTATCAGATGCCAGTAGAACAAATAACATTGCCTTAAAAAGAGGCAATGTTCAAGTTATTTTAACAGACACGCAAGGAAATATGCCAAATTTCGTCTTAAAGGGTGCTTTTTTATTCTAGTGAGGAAGAAAAACAAGAAAGTCAAATGATAACCAGATAATCCAACCAACAATATGGAAAATAATCCCCGTGCAGAAACTTTCAACAGAAGATACCCTAGCAGGTTATGAAAAATGCCCAAATACTTAAAAGATTATGCAGCTAAAAATTTGGACAACATGTTAAGTCTCACTATAAACTATTGCAGATCTGTAAAATATATTCCAAATTCTTATATTGAATCTGTTATTTCAAATGACTATATTATGTGACTATGAAAAATGAAATAAACTCTCTAAAAATGAACAAAACATATGAATTAACTACACTCCCGACTAGTAAAACTCTCATTGGAAATCAGTGGGTCTATTCTATTAAAACTAATAAAAATGGTGATGAACAATACAAGACTTGGTTTGTTGCAAAAGATTACTTGCTAAAAGTTAGAATAGATTATAATTAAACCTTCTCTACCACGGCATGTTTATCGTCTGAAAGGACTTTAATACAATTTGTTATTCAACACAATTTACCTGTCCACCAAATGGATGTAAAAGCTACATACTGATTGTTTGAAGGGTATCTTATTAGCAGTAAATACAATGTATGTCAATTAAAAAAAAAAGTCATTACACAGGCTTAAACAAAGTGGATTAAATTGGAACAATGTATTAAACATGTCTTTAACTAGTCAAGGTTCCTCCTACTCCTTAGAATATTCTTTAAATTTACACAAAAAACAGATCAAATAAAATAATGATTACGATTGTTTGAATTGATGATATGCTTGTTGCTGTAAATTGTAATTCTGTATTATACAGGTGATGTAATAGAATAACCTGTCACCTCCATGAGTAACTACACTATAGGTAGTAACTACCTATAAGTATCGGTAAGTCAATGGACTGCGGAGTCTAGCTGTGACCTGTTCCAGTTAAACAGTCGAACTCTCTGCATTCGGGCAGAGAGGAACCCGGACAAGGCTCTGCCGAAGGGCAGAGTCTCGTTCGGGGAGGTTGACTGACCCTGAACCCGTTTATATGGATTCGAAAGGGAATATTTTTGGCCGAGCCTATGGGCTCGAAGAACCTACATTAAACTCGGCCTTGTGCCACATGAAACCCTCATGGGGGACGGCTAAATATACTAGCTGAGATCTGTTGAGTATGACTCAGACTTACGCAAGAACTACTGACCTTTCAATAGTAGCACTCACTACTGGATTGACTTGCAACAACCGTGTGCATAACTGTTACGTTATTTCTTATTGTACTGGTTTTTACAATAAACCTTTACTTATTTTATCCACCGTGTTTTTCAAGTATATATTCCTATTAGAACAGAATATAAATTAAATTTAAATGAATGTTTCAAAATATGTGATCTTGGACAACTTTCCTTCCAGGCATACAAATTACATTTAAAAATAACTATAGGGATGACTTATAAACATAATAGTAATACTAAGAAAAATAAAATAACTAAAATAATGATTACACTGGGCAACAAAAAAACATTTTTTTTAAAGTTTTCTATATTTTTCCAAATGATTTAGGATAATTTTTCACTGCTAAATCTGAAAATGACATCCATTTCTCTCAATCAGGTCATGTTTGTGTGCTATGTTGAGTTTTTAAAAATCTGATTTTATGACTAAATCAATTACATTTTTGTGACATTATCGGTTGAATTTTATTAATATTTCTCATACAAAATGTTTTTATGAGAAAAAATTGTTTTCTAACACAATTTATTAATTAAATATTACAAATATCGATTACAATAAATTGAATAGTATACATTGATAAATGTAAGTATGTGTAAATTGCATGCTACGTCATCATTGTTCTAAATTCAGGGCTTGAAATTCTGTTTATTCAAACCCTTACAATGATTAGCAGCAGGGATGTCTTTCCTCAAAGTCCAACATGATTGCATCCCAGCATCCCTGATACTTGGTTTCCATCTCTTTCATGTCCTGATGGAATCTTTCCCCTTGTTCGTCCTCATTGATCCCAAATTCTCAGGAAAATGATCCATATGTAAGAATAAATAATGCATTTTGATGCTCATGTTTCAACTTCTCCATTGTCAATCCTGGAAAAACCTGGCACAAGTAAGTGAAGCAGCCACCATCCTTGTCCTGAGCTTTGGTGAACTGCTTGATCAAGCTGAGCTTGATGTGCAGCGGTGGGGAAAATATCCTATCTCTGTCCACCAGAGGCTTATTAATGATGTTTGTTGCTCTGCAAGGCATCAATTCCTCCCCAACAGGCCAGTCTTTTTTTGTGTAATGCTGAGCAGTGTCCCTACTATTCCACATGCACAAAAAGCATGGGTACATGGTAAAATTGGGCTGTTGTCCCAACAAAAAATTCACCATCTTCAGGTCAATGTGAATAAACTACTCATGCTGATCATAAAGAATTTTCTCTAATACATACTTCATTGCTTCATGTTTCTCCTTCAATGTAGCATGATGTACAGAGGAAAACTGGTTACCCTTGTGCAGCTGAACACTTTCCAGTGATCGTATGCCACTATCAATGAAAAGTCTCCAATCCCTCCAAACCATGGGAATTCCAAATTTCAAACAACTCTTCTTGCCACCAATGCAGATACTCAGTACATGTCTTACATACCATGTGTGGCACCCAAGCTTGATCCTGGTCACTAAGCTGCTGGGTCGTTTCTTGATATTGTGTGTGTGGAAGTGAATGAGGTCTTGAATATCAGCAGTTAGAGTGACATGGCTCTTGGTGGAGTCTGAGAGACTCTGTCATTGAGTTCAAACATTGTGATTTTTATACTGTTATTCCTGAGAAATTGGTTCCTGAATAGTCATTTCTAATTGGCCCTAAAAAGTGATGTGGTATGCTTACTACTATGTCCATGTGATATTTTGGTGGTAGACCTAAATTATAATGACTAATAAAACAACCTTTCTGATTTACATTCTATGGTTTTGTATTGTACAGTATAATTGGTGTGTTTTGAGATGTAAAAACTTTCTTGTGTGTTATTGGTTTATAAATATTATAGAGGCATGTTTATGAAGCTATATTTGGTTGAAAATACTTCTGATGGGTTAAAATTAATAAGTTTATAATTAACATAATAATTAGTTTTATTGTGTGAAATATGTTGCATATTTAGATATTTTAATGGATATGACAACAGAAGCAAAAACATAAAAAAACAGCATGTAAGCCATAGCTCAAAAAGTTGATCTGGTTGTGCAAAACTAATGTGATTTTTGGATTCAGCATATCAAAATTGTCCTAAATCAGTTAAAAATATTTAGATAATAAATTTGATGTTGACCAGTGTTAATAAAAAGTGCAGATAATTATAAATAAATAAATAAATATTATAATAGTCTAGGTTTGTCTTTTACACTTACTTTTGGGAGAAGTGTATTTAAAAGAAAGAAAAGGTTTATGAAAAAATTAAATTTGATATGTTACAATTGTATATAAAAGTTACTAAATTTAGACTTTGAGGTAAAAGAACCAAAAACTGTTTCAAAATTCATATTTCAAATTTGAAAAATATATACTCTTTGTATTTATTGCCCACTCAAAACAATGGCTTCCACCCATGTATATTTAAAGTTAAGATTTGTCTGGAGCCTCTTTGATTGTTATATAAGAAGACAAGTCAGTAGATAACTTTTGAAGGTTATATGATTTTCAACTAGAAGGTAACATAATTTTGGACTGGAAGGAATGAAAAAGTTGTCAGAAGAGGAAGAAACATGAAAACTTTATCCTGAAGGCTGAAAAATAAGAAGCCAGAAGAAAAAGCTATTTTTGGCTGTTGCCTGTGGATGAGCTGGGTTGTTTCTCATAGAAGAAGCATACAGAAAAGAGATGAATCCAGTAAAACCTGTTAATAGTATTCTATTCTAAAGAAGAAAATATTGTTAAAAGTCCCAGTGACATGAGTAGATGTACCAAAGCCCTCTTCTGTTTTTTCATCTTTAGGTGGGTGCACCTTTTTTAAAGACTATTGTTAACCTTATTTAAAATTTTTGTATTACTGTCTCAAGGTTTTTTTTGTTATTATTTGAAGATTGTATTGTAAATATATTTTGATCTATTATCTGCCTTTAATAAAAAGGCACACAAAAGGAAATTTTTGTACAAGCCTATTTTTGTAAAACTTGTTATATTATTTTAATGTTTTGTAATAAATGTTTGTTTCTTTCAAATTTCACTTACTTATTTCAAGTCTTATTTGTCATTGTATGAGCCTTTTTTTAATATTCAGGATAAGAGAGGTGACATTCTCTATTCTCCCACTCTCTCCAGGGAAATAATCATTTTAGAATCAGACAAGATATATAGAAAAGAATTCTAGTCAAATTTGGGATGCAAGATTGTAAACATTGAAACTGTGAAATGGAGATCAGTATACTGGACAAAAGTAATACTGAACCAGGAAACATTACAGAGAAATAGTTGTTAGCCTGATATATATATATATATATATATATATATATATATATATATATATATATATATATAATGACTGCAATTCATCCAGATATATGTTATGTTGTAACAAAATGTTATAACATGCTTCATAGCACTTATAATATTAGCAATGCTTTGGCAACTTGATGTGATACCTGTATTACTTAATCTGAAGAGTGACTCCAAATGTCTTCTCTCTCTTACCTCTGACCTGGAGCTCTTTATAGTTATGAACTAGTTCATATAGTCACCAAGGGTGTACTATTTACTGCCACATTTCTGTTATAATTTGCAGAATAAATATTACTATTTACTCCACAACATCCCCACTTTTGAGATTAATACTTTTTATAAATATTTTATTTTTTATTAATATTAGTATCTCTTTCTGGATACTAATGTACTTGATTTTTGTAATGTTTCTGTTATCAGAGACTATGCCATATCTAGCAAACAGTTCTTGCAAGAAATTCACTGTTACTGCAGATGTTGGATTTTTGCAATTATAAATTTCTGGCCATTTAGTGAAACTATCAACTACCACAAGATAAAGTGACCTGCAAAAGCTATTTGCAGCCTTGACCACAGCGTGTCTGTCTTTGGCCAAGGTTCTATTTTTGTGATAGGTAATTTTATTGCCAGAGCACCACCTCTGCAAGTGCTTTCACTATTTTTTCAATATCTTGGTCCATTCTGGTCCAATATACAAAACTTCTCATCAGAGATTTCATTCTTGAAATACTAGGATGTCTGCTATGAAAATTCTTCAATATTCATTTCTGTAACACATTAGGTATTACAACTCTTTGCCTGAACATTACTACACCATTGCATAGTGAGTAAGTGTTTAAGTCTGGATTTCATTCTTTGTTACTTTCTTTCAATTGCTTTTTTATTTTTACAATAAAAACATCATTTTCTGCTTTTCTTTTATTTCTTCCAGGGTAACTGATAACTCTAGTACTATGTTGCATGTTTCCATTTCACTTTTCAGTGTTCCACATTTTTAGGTATTAATCTTGATAATCCATCCACATATCCTAATTTTTTAGATGGTTGGTGCTCCATCATAAAGTCATAGTTTAATAAGATGGTACCCCAGCATTGCAGTCTAATAGCTGTATGTGTAGCTATTCATTTCTTTGAATAATATATTGTTAATAGAGGGATGTGGTCTGTTTGCAACCTAACATTTCTTCCATGAATAAATTTATAAAATTTCTTTATATTTATAATTGCTAGAGACTCTTTTTCTATCTGGCAGTAATTTTTCTCTGTTGGTAGAAGTGAGCATGAAGCATGAGTGAAGGCTTTCATTTTACCACTGTCATATTTGTGTAACATTACCACTCCAATACTGTACTCACTAGCATCTGACACCATTACAATTTCTGCTTTTGGATTGTATTGTGCTAATGATAAATCTGATAAAGTCTTTTTTTATTTTGTCAAATGACAGTTATCATTCCTGTTCCACTTTACTTCTTTTTAAGTAGATTGTTTAGTGGAGCTCTCAAATTATGCATATTAGGTATATATATTTAATAGTAATTAGCCACTCCAAAAAAAGCTTGTAATATAGTCATGTTTGTTGGTGGAGGCATATTTTTAATTGCACTTGCCCTCAAAGGATCTGGTTGATGAATATTTTTTTCAATAACTTGACTGAAGTATTTAATTTTCAGTTAAAACAATTTGCATTTTTCTTCACTGAGCTTGAATTGGTATTCTCTTAGTTTTTCTGAAATTGTTTTCACATGTCCAACATGTTGTTCTTTTTTTTAAAATGTCATCCAGATATGCCACTGAAATCACAATCCACAAGCATAGTATCCATAGCTTGTTGAAAAATAGCTGATGCCACCTTTAAACCAAAAAGAAGTCAGTTAAACTTATATAATCCTCTCTGCATATGTATGGTCATTAATTCAGAACATCCATTTTAAACCTGAATTTGAAAATATGCTTCAGAGAGATCAAGCCTTGAAAATATTCTTAACTTCGAAAGAATTTCCTCTGGACTTGGTAATGGATAGTTATGCGTTTCTAAACAACTGTTTAATCCTGTCAAGAAATCCACACAGATTTTATTATCTTTTTTCTTTACATGCAGCCCATTTTGAATGGTTAATTTTTGCTGTTACACCAATTCTTTCGAGTATGTCCAACTCTTTGTTGACTTGTTCCAATGCTTTGAATGGTATGCTCTGTTTTGTCTTAAATACTGGCATTGAAACTTTTTTTGCTTGGAAATCCACCTTGAATTTTGAACACTGACCCAGTTCATTTGACAGAACATCTGGAAAAGATTTTTTTAATTCCTCCTTAAGATTTTCACTCTGTCTTTTTAAATTGGTTGCTTGTCCACCTGTGTTTTTACCATAAACGTTTATCAGCAAATCCTAAAGTTCAAATAGTTCCATCCAGTTAGTACCAAATAAGCTTTAGTTTTTACATGCTTATTATAGAATGAGACAAGTCATTTCCCCTCCAAAATTAATTTCTCATCAAAACTGAAATCGTGACTTTGGAAAATCCTTTTTAATAAAGGCTTTCCAATTTTCTTCCATGTTGTTTCACTGATTATAGAAATATCCCTACCAGTGTCCAGTAGCATTTTCGCCCCCACATTATTTAGTTTCACATTCACAAATTTTCTTTTGTTTTCTGTGACCATTTTTTCTATTGCAATGCTTTCTTCGTTTGAGAATTTTTTCTTGTTTTTGTTTTGCAGTGTGACTTTATAAATCCTCATTTAACTGCTCAGTTTTGTAAACAGAGCCAAGGAGAGTGTAAGGAGAGTGCATTTTTTCCTTAATAGGATTTCAGGCCAGTAGATGAAAATAAATATCCTGTTTAAAAAATAAATGGAGCATCTGCTCATATTATATTATATCATACATCCCAGTTTGGCTAGAACTGTCCCAGTTTGAGAGGGTATCTGTCCTGGTTCTATAAGCTATTAGTATTTTTTTCATTGTTGTGTGTGTGTTTGTCAATCCTAAAATTTAAGGAGTGTTGTTCATAAAAACAGTTTATTATACAAGAAAAATAAATTTGATATTTCTTTCTTTTTTTGTAATTGTAAGATATTTTAGCAACAATTGTTGACTGCAATTTTTTTGATGATGTCAATTATTGCATGTTCACAACTCTGAATAATTTTCAAGAGATAATGCAATTTAACTTTTAACAAATTCTTCTGTTAACTTTATCTTACTTCAGGAACATTGTACATAATAACTTTTTTACAAGGTACTCAACAATAGCCTTGAGTACCTTGTAAAATATAACATCCATTAGCAGAGCAGTTGAACAGTGAGCAGGAGATATTGTTTCCATCATTGAAAAGAATCATTAAAATTATTGTTCAACAACTGGACTCCTTTTTACACTTGCACATTTTCTTCACATCATGTTTCTGTCCATCCATTTTTCAGCCTTTGCTCATGCTGTTGAAATGAATTGATTTGGTTGGTATATAAATTACTTTTTTTCTGATAGAAATTTACTTTTTCTTGGAGAATAAACCAGATGAGAACTGAAGAATTTATCAGCCAAAACATGATAGCAACTTCATATATAGGAAACATTCAATTGTCCAAATGATGTTGGATGTGCAAGAGATTGCTGAATTTTTTAATCAAAAGAATTTTCAGAATTAGAAAGTAATGCAAATAAATCAGTTATTGTGTGAAGAATAATTTTCATTTGTTTTTCTTTAACAGATCTTGGCCCAAGTAAGAAGTCCTTCAAAAAGATTTTGATGTTTAGATTTAGTGAAGTAGGTAAGAAAAGCTGAGAACTTTCCTGCACCACATTGAATAATAAGTTTTACATGTATAATGCCTAAAATATTAGCATAAGTACAATAATATTATTCTCAGAAGTTAAACTGTCAATGTATTTTTAACCTTATCTTTTTATTTACTATATTTCTTCTCTTACCTGTTGAAATGACATATTCTTACTCAAATTATTTTCTTTACATTTTTCTATTTAATTATGTAATTTTAACTTTCTCAGTAATTTTTATGGTAATTTCTAAGAAGCTAAAATCTTTTTTTCCTGAATATAAGAAAATAAGCTCAATCTTCTTTTTGGTAGAATGAATCAATAATCAGTCTGAATGTAAAATCTTGTTTCTGAACTTATCAATAAATGCTTTAATTCCAAATCTTTATTACAAATATGAAACATTTAATTTATAACAGGAGAATAAGAACGACTTCTTATTCTTTAACTAAATATCTGTAAGAAAAGATATTACTGTAGAAGAATTTTTGGCTTTCTGAAAATTTATATTAGTAAAAAAAATTCTATCTGTTAATCCTTTATCTGCTTATCTGTCATCTGCATGTGATAATGATAAGTGATAGAATTGTGAAACCATTTGTCATCTGTTTAACAGAAACATTTCTTGTTACAATTTTACAGTTATACAATTATTTTACAATTATATATTTATATATTAAATTATATATTATTTTACAATTATATATTTTATATATTTATTCTGAAAACTTTCAAAATCAGATTTCTCTGTGGAATAACCTGAGTTGGCACAAATATATTCTGGAAGAATGAAAATGAAATTTACTTTTACAAAATTAATGAGTATCCCTCTCAAGACAATTTACATTCATTTTTAGGATAATCTCTTAAAGTCAATATTCAAAATTATTTTTTGCATTTATTGCTATTTTGATCTTAACAGTAATTAACAATAAATAAATAAACTAGGGAAATGGAACCAGATTATATTTTCCTTCTTATTTTCTTTTTGTAAAATAATATTCATAAAATATTAATTTTATTTTAAAAAAAGAATCTAAATCTTTAAAAATAATTATTTTATTTATTGAAAATTTATTCATTAATTTTCTAATTCCTGACATGGTAAATATAATCTCCTTTAAATTCTACACACTCTATTGTATTGAAAATCTTTACATACCTGCAGCATTTTAAAACATTTAATTCAAAAAACAAAAATAAATCTTAATTTTCTATTGAATTTTCTTCTAAAAATATAAAAACATAGATGTGTGTCTGTGTGTGAACATAGTCATTTTGGAAAAAGAATGTAAAAACACATTTTTCTATTACTTAAGTATTTCATTTTTCTAAAACATTGTATTCATAGAAAAGTTTGAAATGCTATAAAGTATAATGTGTAATTCTATAATTTTGACTTGGTTAGATTTGCTGAACATTTAAATTAAAAATTTCTAATTTATTATTGAGGAAAAAATAGTAATTTTTATGAAAGAAATTAAATCAAGTTACTTCAGTAAAATGTTTTTTACAGATTTTTATAAAAACTTATGGTATACAAATTCCATAATTTCCAAACCTCAATTTTTATTACTGCTTTAAGTGTTTTCATGACCCAGTACAGGAGACAAAAAATGAATACTGATAGCTATTATCTCTTGTGGGACAGTCCCAGCCAAACAAGTATAATAAGTCTACAAATATATATGGTCATTATAACTGCTGCAAAAGACTTTTTTTAAATTATAAAAAGATAAAGGAAGCAATGTTTTTGTTACTCCAGATAATATTTAAAACTAAATATAAATATGTGTATCAAAAGTATATTATTGATTGAAAAATGGTGCAATTAAATTGATTTGCATGTTCAGAATCAATATTAATCAGATTGGAGTCAGGAATATGATATTCTTGGATACTAATTCTGGTAACATGCATACAGCTGTCTCATGTTTCTTACTACATAATGAAAATGTTAGGTTGCCATGGGAAACTCAAATAAGATACAATTGACCAATAATTATTTTCTTGCATTGCTTCAAAAATGCTCAAAAGAATGAGAATTAAGAAAATGTCTTCAATCCACTTAATATTTTATATTTATTTATTTAAAGTTACTTGTTAAAAATTTTATCTTGCATTACTTTCTTCAGAGATAGTCATCTATCTTTACATGCATGCACACAATTTTAATAAAATAGTTCATTTATGTTTTTTTAATCTGTACCCCCAGTTTCATGGAATTTTTCATCTAATGTTCAGTAGATTTTCTTTGTGATTTTATATTGATAAATATAGTGTGGACATAGGAATCATGACTGTATGGTGACTGTCACTTTCAAGCTTCAGTGCAATCTTTCCACACAAATGATGGTATTTTATATTGTATATGAAATATTTGATATGTGTACAAAATAATGATAATATATTAAATATTTGATACATTCTTTTCCAGTGCAGTCAAGCTTTGTGAAAATTGTTTTACACATGCCATCATGTGTACAAAAATTGTATATTTGAATTTTAGCAATGCAAGGAATGCAGGGATATGCCCCCCCCCCAATCTTGCCTACTGTACTGACAACATGCAGGTTTTGATAATGACTGAAATGGTGAAAAGGATTTGAACAAAAAAGAACAAATATGGACAGTTTATTTGCAATTTTGATTTGGTTGTACAACTTATTTTGTCTTTCGTCTGTTCCTAGAGACATCTTCAGGTATGGAATAGATGTTGTTCTTATTTTTTGTCTCAGTAATAAGAGGACAACGAAAATATATGTATTGTTGTATCCGAAAAATGCTATTGGAAATGAGTTATTGTTTTTGGAGCGTGCAGTAGCAACGCTGAGTTTGATTTTAAATTTTACAGTTGTGCGTTCTTGTACAAATATGGTGATAAGCGAATTTTTTACTGGTAAATTTTCTGTCAAAGTGGCATGAACTATATTGTTCAATAATTACAGTAATGTCGCACTTATTATCCAAAAGTTGCACTTGGATCAGTTATTTTAATTTCGATAAATGTGCAATCAATTTACAAATTCATGAATTATTCATACAAAAACAAATACAAAGGTTAATGATTTAATTGGCGAGAAATCCATCGTCGCAAACAATTCAAATAATATACAAAAACCTCCGAACCTGTTATGAATGAAAAGATCCTTGTTTCTATAAAAGTTGAATCTTCCTTTTAGGTGGTAGTAGTTATAAATGTTAGGTGAAGGTATTCACAAAAATTATATTCTATGTATAAATGATAATAATAAATATTAATATATTAATGTTTATTTATTTCCAGAAGAATCTACGGTGATTTCAATAATGCGAGAATGTTTTGGCAGTAGGAGCCTCTTTATAGTGAAAATACTGTACAACCAACCAACTAGCCTTAATGAAGTTGATTAAACCTTGATTTGAATTTGAAATGAATTGAAACAACTTGTACTAGGCAAAATTTGCTATAAATTCTGTTTTCCCTGGCAGGTGTTGTCAGTTCACTTTTTAGCCTTAAGGCAAATCCTTGCTGCTGTTATTGTAGAATCTTTTCTGACTTTTGAAAGTTCCATGCCATATCCATATATTTGGTTAACAGGAAAGACATCTAAGCATACTTTAGAAATTAAAACCAAAATTATTTGGCCCTATAAATCAGAGAGTGAATAATATAAATGCCATTTCTAATTGATTTTTTAATGCCATGTTCCTTCAGCACATTGACAATTGTGTCTTTCCACAGATTCTGCTTCTTTATTTTTTGTTAATTACCATAACTTCCTTGGAAAGATAGTGAAGTGGTTTCCTGCTGCTTTTTCCACAGTTTAGAATTCAGGTTTTTCCTTCTCTTAGACTGGATACTACCCAAGGTTAGAGAAACTTATTTACCCTGCTATCTAATCTGTAGTTGGGGGGGGGGAGATGGATTCATGGCTTTCCCAAGAGCATTAGTAGGAAATTGAATACAACAGAATAAGCGGAAATTTTAACTTGACTTGTTAATTCCATTTTTCATGATGATAACCACTATGCTAATTATGCATCATTTAAATGGTTTACTATTTTTAAATTAACTGTTTGAAAGATCATTCTAAAGTTTAAGAGAGGAAATACTATTGCAAATAAACGTGAATATGATAGAATGAAGGAAATACAAATCAGAAGAGAATATAACTTTCTTAGAACTGCTGAAAATAACTGAATTATTAAAACTAAGGATCTGAGGAATAATTTGAAAACAGCTGGAGTGTAAGTACCAAGAAATACAATGAATCATACATAAAACATGCCTTTGAGCATGCCAAAACTCATAAAACATCTTTTCTAAAAACTAGTCCTTTGAAATCTCATTTAGCAAACAAGCATATTGATAAACCTTAAAACCATTGATATGATATTTGTTTTGAGACATTAAGATAAGTCTTTCAATCTAAAGAAAATTCTCCCAACAATAAAACATGGAGGAGGCAGAGCATCATGTTTTGAGAGTGGTTTTCTACAAAAGGAAGACAAAGCTGGGTAATAAAAAATTGTAATTTTATTATTTTGAAATATTGGATATCAACTTGAAAGTGTGCATGAGAAATTTGAAACTGAAGCATGATTGAAGCTTTATCTATGACAATGGTCCAAAATATATTTTTAAATTAATCCAGAAATATGATCAGGATAAGTATAAAAGGATAAAAATTTTAAATGGATCTGAATCCAATTGAAAACTTATGAATTGAAAAGATGTGTAAAGAGCAAAGAAACAAAGTAATCTGCAACAACTTGAAGATTATACACATGAAATGTGGCAAAATATCCCTGTAGCTGTTTCTGCTAATTTAGTAAAAGCTTACTGAAAAAGATTAGAATAAATTATAGCTTATAAATTGTATACAATTAATTATTATTTTTCTCATGATATTAATTTTAATGCTATTATCCAATTAGTTTTTCTTTTGCTTAAAATTATTCAAAATCAAACATTAAAACTTTTTGTTTATATGTCTCCTAACCTGATATAGAGAGCTATGTTTTTCACAAAAATCTTTACTACTTAATTATCTTTGTAATTATTTCCAATAAATTAAAAAAATCAGTCCACAATCTAAATACAAATCAGTTGTAAATTACTATCTTTTATGCAAACAAGCATCAACTATTTAGTACTAAGGTTAGTATTAGTATTTCATATGAAGATAAGTAATATTATTAATGTATGCTTAGTTGGAACAACTGAACAGACAATTTGTTACAAATTTACAGAATTTTTATATCTTGACTGAAGTCAATAATTTTTAAATAAGAATATTTCTTTCTCTGACCACATAGTTAAATGTTCTTGTGTCATGCAATTGCTAATAATTTGGATTACTTAGAAGGAATATGAACATTTTATTTACTGCAAACTCCATATGCTAACTCCATTGATTTTTAAACATTCAAAATTTGTGGAAGTAGCTTCAAAAACAGATAAAAACATTTATATATAATTATTATAACAATTCTCTTTTGCTTTAAGTTTTTCATTATTCAACTTATAAAGATTAACATAAAAATTAGATTCAGCAATAAGAGAAATTGTACACACAAAGAAATTGTAGTAATTATCATTTGCTTTTCTTTTTTTCCACACTTTTTGTATAGATTCATTTTATTTCTCTTTAAAACTGAAAACCCATTTACAATCAAATTAGGCAACATAGCAAAAACATTTTATACACATTTCAAAATTTAATTTTTTTTTAATTCTGTTTTCTGATGAAAACTATGAAATGTTAAGAAAATGCATCTTTCTCATTTATAACTGTTTTTTGACATATTTTCATTTTGTTTGGAAATAACAGTGAATGATATGTAACAATATGTATACACTTCATTGAATACTCAATTGAAAATTATAATTTCCAGGACCTGTTGAATTTATTCAATACAACAACAAAAAAATACAAAAAATATATTGAAAACGATTAAAAAAAAGTAATAGACAAAAATTATTGATGTGTTTTCAATAAAATATATCAGTAATAAATTTATTCAACACATACACATGTGATAATAGTAAAATAAATAAATAAAAATAAAAATTTCACCATCATTAAAAATAGATGGATAATAAAAATTGCCAAGAAAACAAAGCTATAGTTTGACCAACCAATCAGAAAGCTTTCACAATCAGGATAAAAGGTAATGAGCCAACAAGAAGTGAGCAGCTTTTTCAAAGCAGATCTATAGATGTGTATATAAACAGATGGAAAAATCAACCAAAACGAGAGTCAATAAATTTTGTCCATTCTCCAATGCTACAAACATCATAACATAACCAGAAACAAAATACATTTTCATGACTAGCTGTTGACTGTACTGACTACATTGAAAACAAACATACCTTCCTTCACCATATAGTCAAGCAGTGGCTACTCCATTTGGATACATATATATATATATATATATATATATATATATATATATATATATATATATATATATATATATATATATATACACACACTTCTTCCTGGACTCTTTCTCTTCGATATGTCCATATAACTAATATAAACACAGATATATATCATGGCTGTATACATCTCAATCTATTCATCCCCCTCTCTCTCTAGTTAGCTATGTTTATTACATGCCTGTCATTGTTCATACATCTGTTTATTTCAGCTTGTCTGACCTTATTGTTTTGCATTAAATGGCTAACAAATTCCTTTTTTTCTTTTTTTCCTTTTTTTTACACTGATGAATTATAGTAATTCAGAAAAAAGAAATATTATCTGAGAATGTTTTGATAGTTTAAATATTGCTTTTTAAAACAGAATTTGAAATTCTTGGTCAGTTCTGAATTAAAGTAATAATTATTATGTTGGTTTCAAAATTTATATTGTTCAGCCACTGAATACATAAACAGGTGGATATTGTGTAGTATCAAAGTTTGCAGAAAAAATAATCTGCTTAATTTAAAATCAAAATTTCAAACTCTGACCAGTTTTTGAACTTGAACATTAAAATGATAATGAATCAATATGGTGGTAGAAGCTAATTTCAGCCACTGAACAGAATGGAGAGTGAGACAGAAAGCATAACTAAAGTTGATTTAGACAAATATTTTGCTAATAAGAAAAACATGTTTGCAAAAAGAAAACTGCATGTGAAAATTGTAAAATCTGGCAAGTTTATTTCAAATAATAAAAATTCCTAAAGACAAAAATAGAGAAATTAATAATTAATAGAAAACAAGTCAAAGGGAAATTGAAACAATTGCAATTAATAAAATCTGAACTGTGAAGGTCAAATGGGTTCATTAACATGTTGAAATCTCATTTTTGTTTATCAATAAATAAATAATTATTCCTAGTAAATATGACCAAAGAATGCTGTAATAGACTCAATTACACACACATACACATACACACACATACAAGCGGGTGGAGAATTGTTCTTGGTACAATTCACTTTCCAAAATGACCAGATTTTTTAAGAATTTTTGGGTTAGACTGATAACTTTTCAGCACTCCCTCTCTCTCTCTCTCACATATATATAGATATTAATAAATAATTCAATTAATCTAAAACATAAAATAGATTTTATCCAAATAATTTTTCAGTAACCAGACATAATCCTCAGATTCTATTATAAAGTCAATATTAATAAATGATGCTGAAATTATTAATAGTATTTTGTTTAAATATATATTATTACTATTACTACTATCTTATTTTAAAATAAATATTAGTACAACCACTAAAACATAATAAAAAAACTTTCTGAAGAATCTTCTGTTCCAATAAATACTGCTTTGCCTTTGTATTTTTCTGTTTTTGCTTATTATTATTCTTTCCTGCTTTTCTCAACCAACAGCAACTTATGATACAACTGATATAGATCTAGTCATTTCCATGATGGCCAGGTTCTGCTAATCTATAAATTTAGAACACACAGTATCAGATGTTTTTACGCAAGTCAACATTTTCAGAATAAAATTGGTATTAAACATCTGATATTGTTAAAATTCTCAGGATAGATTCTATTTCCATGTGAATTTTATCTTATAAAATCTGTTTTTTGTTAAAAAATATTTGCAATAACTTACTTAATGGTATGTGATGTTGTGCAACTCTAGGGAAGCTTGCTATATTGTAACTAAATATATATCATAGTATAGTTATTGCTATTTATTTTTAATTTTAGATATATAAAGGTTTCCATGAGCAATAAGAAAGTTATTAAACTCAAAAGAAAAACAAGATATTGTAAAGTTATTGATTTATAGGAAAAATAATGAAAATTGTGAAAAAGTTTAACATAGGACAGAGAATAATCAAAAAAGAAATTGTAAACATGAGAAAAAATTATGTTTAAGAATGTCACATAAAGAGATTTTGGAAAAACAAAAGGATAATGAGCAGTTTGAACAGCAATCAAATATTTGGAGAATCTGGTGTTGCAAATGTAGAGGTGTAGGGAGAAGATGCAGAATATTAAGGACATTGACTAAAGACATGAAAGTAACAAAAATACTAGCTTTAAATAAACAACACACAACATATGTTAAGCAAAGAAGTACATGAAAACTAATTTCTCAACAGTAATTTTTAGTAATGAATGTAGACAGATTTTCCTGAAAATAGTTAACATCATTATTTAGAAGGAAACAAGGGAGATGGATGTTTTGGGGCTAGTACTGTAGGCAGTAAGATTATAGGTCCCTTCAAAATTGATGATAGTGTAATAAATACAGAGAATTATTCTAAGTTCTTGGACAAGACATTTTGTGTGGTGCAGGTCAAGTAGCTTTAAGCTAAAGATTCATTCTCAACAATGTTCAATTGTTAAACTGACTATTGCCCACCTTGCCAAGCAAGTTAATGGAATGACCTCTAGTTTCTTCATATGTTAATCCAATAGAAAACTTGTGTTTATTTTTAAGCAAGATGCAATCTTATTTTTAAGATGCAAGTGGTTACTGAAAGAATACAAGAAAAAGAAAAACATTATTAAGGAGAGAAAACAATAAAAGAACAGGAATTAAGATAGATGACAATGATTGACATTGCATTTAAATTTTGAAAATCAAAGTTGAGTGGAAAGCAAGAGGCCAGAACAGAGTTCCACTAGAGTGCATGAGAAGAAACTGTTAGCATAGAACTTACAGTTACATCTAACAATTTCAACAGTAAAATGATGAGACCTAACTGCCAATTTTTTTATTAAAATGAAATTCATATGAGAATGGAAAATAATATTCAAGCAAAGAACATCTGAAAGTAATAAAAACAGCTTCGAGTAATGGTAAATTTGAAACAGTAGAAAATTTAATAAAATCAAGAAATGAAAGAATAATTAATGTTAAAGAATGTCAACAATCCCATATTAAGAAGTAAAATAATAAACTGATAATTTATTTGGGTCTATAATAATCAAATATATGTTTCTGGGGCCAATATCTTTTGGATTTATTTATAAATGTTTATATTGCACTTATGAATTGAAAAGATGTGTAAAGAGCAAAAAACATGACAACCCCAAAAGAAGTTATTATCAATAATCAATAAGTATAGATAAGCAGAACATAACATGATATATTTCTCATATAAATGTAATTATATCCAAAAGATTTTATCATTATTGGTTTTATTGTTATTAATTTTATTTGGAAAACATTGACTCACATAATAAAATCTATATATTGATATTAATATTAATAATTGTTAGTCTTGCAGCATATTTATATGCAAATTCTACATTGAAGTAAATAATTCATTTTACTTTAATACTAATAACATTGTGCTTGCAGTTGTGTAGAAATCAAAGTTACAGCTTAAATTTGAAAAGAATATAATATCATCAATTTTGAAACATATTGCATACTTCTAGCCAAAGCTAATACCTTACATGATATAAGTGTATATATATATATATATATATATATATATATATATATATATATATATATATACACATATATTTATTTATTTACTTAGTTATGCCATTAAGATCTTGGATTATTTTGTCACTGAAACAGGTCATTTTATAAGAAAATAAAATTCACCATCTGAAATGTATTCAAAATGAAATTATCCCAACTATATACTTTTTCCTTTTTTTCTTGCTTATGCAGAGTAGCTCTAATTTGGCATATAAATTTAGATTTATGAAAACTATAGTTCTGTAAACAGAAACTAAGTAAAGACAACATAACTTATCTATTATTTTAAGAAAAACTGAATGTTAGATGTTCCTCAGAATATCTGTATAGGAAAAGTTTTATTTGCTTTTAATGAATTTTAAAGCCAAGAATATTAAGTATATTCTAAAAGGGAAGGTTAAAAATAATCAAAGAGAATGGTTAAAGGATGAAAATAAATGGCTATATAAAATATTGGAATTAGAAGGAAATTTTTGAATTTGATATTGGCATTATTAGTAATAACTGTGATGTCATTGTCCAGGTGGTGTAAGAAAAAGAAGTATATTTAGTTATTCTTGAATGTTGACAATTCCCAGTAAAATTGTGCTAAAGTTTTCTCCCTTTGACTGTTAAGCAATTTTGGCGTGAATGCGCATGTGCAAACATTCACGCTGAATGTTGTGAATTAAAAAAATTAAACTGAATTATTATGCCATTTTTAAAGCAAAAAAGAAAGAATAGAGAAGATGAATAAATAATTACATTTATGATTAGGATAAAAAGTCAAAATGAGTGAAAAATAGGAAATAAAAGAGAAATATAGAATGAAAAAAAAAAAAATAAGGTTAGAAAAAATAAACAGTGAGCTCAGAAAGAGAGGGAATTATATATATATATATATATATATATATATATAGAGAGAGAGAGAGAGAGAGAGAGAGAGAAAAAAAAAAAAAAAAAAAAAAAGAGAAGGGCAGTGAGTGAGTGAGTGAGTGAGTGAGTGAGTGAGTGAGTGAGTGAGTGAGTGAGTGAGAGAAGCAGAATAGAGAAAAAAGAAACAGGTATGATAAAAAATCAAAAAGTGGAAGGGATGTTATAGTGAGAAAAATGAAAATAAGAAAATAGAGAGAGTATAAAGATGGAAAATAAAGGGTAGAGACAGAAGAAAAAGAAGAGAAGAGAAGGTGAATTGAAAGAGAAAGCTAATACAATAAGTGATAGTGAAGAAAATAAAAATAAGCAATATCTTTAAACATTCTAACAGCAAAATATTCCTTAGACACCTGGAAAGAACAATTTCCAAACCCTTTTAAATCATTTAGTACTGATTATCATACATTATGTCTAAAAAATTTAATGATACTGCCATATCATGTATTTTGATGTCACCATATTGAAAGCTCATAATCAGTTATAATCTCTTCCCAACCCCTTTGTAAAATGGCTTTTTTACTATAACTTTTTTATATTATAATAGTAAAAAACTATTTTAATGACTTAAGTGACAAGTAATATTGCTGCTTTTAGAGCTTTAAAATATATTCCTTTTAATGGTGTAAAATATTTAAAAAATCTATATAATAGTGTTTTAATTCTATTGGTTATTAAGAAAGATAAGTAAAGGATCTATGCTTTTCTCAAGTGAGAAAGGAAGAAGACAGAGAAGAATGAAGAAAGAGGTAGAAAGGAAAAAGAAAAGGGGAGATAATAGTAATCAGATAAAAGATAAAGCAAATACAATAAAAAGTGAGAAACTAAAGAGAAGAGAGGTATAAGAAAGGGTGATGCAAAGAGAGAATAAAAGTGAAAGAATGAAAAAGGAATGGAAATAAAAAAGGAGGAAAGAAGGAAAAGAAATAAAAAAGAAAGTGAATCAACAGGAGGATGAAAAGAATAAAGTGAAAAGAAATAGAAGAATAGGTTAAAATGGGAGTGAGAAAGAAAGAGGAGGGATAAAGGAGAAAATGAAAGAAAAGAGAAATTGAAGAGTGTAAAATGAAGTGCTGAAGAGGAAAGGTAGAAAAAGAAAAAATAAATGGGAAAAGAAGAAAAAGAAGGAAAATAAGGCAAGTTGAAAAGGAAGATAAGAGAAAAAGAAGAGAAGCATAAAAAAGTAAAAGAGAAATAAGAGTATAAGAGAAAGAAAAAGATAAAAACAATAAGAAAAAGAACTAGAAAAGGGATAGAGAGAAAAGAAGAGAAAGAGAAATATGAAAAAGTAAGGCTGAAAGAGAAATGAGGAAATGGAATGTTTTAGAAAAATTGATAACTATGAAAAATCAGTAGTATAGTGAAAGAAAGTGAGAAAAAAGCAAAGAAAAGTGGAAAATGATTATAAGAAGGAATGATGAAGGTAGAAAAAAATGAAAAATATCTGAAGGAAGAGAATGAATGAATAGAATAAGAAAAAAATATGTGTTAAGTGAAAGATGGAGAAAAATGTGGGAGAAACAAATAAAAACAAAGTTTAAAATTGAATGAAAGAAAGGAAAAAGTAATGAGAAAGAGAAAGTAAAAGAAAAAGAAAAAATATGAAATGAAATAAATAAAAGGAGCAATTATAAATATCAGAGAAAAAAAAGGAAGAAAAGTAGATAAAATGAAAAAATCAAAACGCAGATAATTTAAGGAAAACAGTAAGTGAAAAGTGAAATAACATTGAATAAAAGATTGAAAAAAAAGAAGGTTGTGAGAAAGAAACAAAATAAATGAAAGAATGAATGAAAATAAAGAACAATCAAAAATCAAGGACAAAAGCAGTATATGAGAGAAGAAAATCTGTATATGAAAGACAGACGCAGCATATAAGAGTGGAAAAGCTGTTAAAATGTTAAAGAAATAAGTTTGAAGAAAAGAAAAGAAAAGATAAAGGCCTGGATGTGTCAACTGAAAATATTTTGCAAAAGAAAATGAAGAAGTGTTAAAAATTCCTTCTGGTTCTTCATTTTTATAAAATATCTTTGTTTTTCTTTTCTTTCATATTCATCCCTTTTTCTTTCTCTCTCTTTTTACTTTCTCTTTACTATTTCCAGGAGAGAGAAATTTTCAAAGTATAAATCCCTGCTGAAAAATTCCAAGGAAAATGTTGATGACCTAAATTTATTTTGAACAGATCCCACACGCACATGAAATATTTAAAAAGAGAAAAAAATAAGAAAAATTGCAAATGAATGAGGGAAAAATAATAAAGAAACAGAAGAAAATTAAAAAAAGAAAGAGTGAAAATGTATGAAGAACCCCACATTAGATCTGTCAGCTGCAGTAGCAGCAGTTGTGGGGAGAGAGAATGGCAATTGTAGCAGGGGAAACTACAGTCAGAACAGCAACATCATTAATATAAGACTGAGAAGAAGTACAAGTATCATTCACCAGCCTCCAGTAGGCAGAGTAACACGTTTTTGCCTGTGACAGGAGTTTTTCTGGGCCTGGCTCAACTTCGAATTGATCACCTGATGGTGGAAGGGAAACGAAAAATAATATTGATCTCATGCAGGGCTTGTATAGTCTGGTTGTGGTGGAGAAGTGGTAGTTAGAATGAGTGAAATTGATATAAGGAAGGATAAAAGCTACATGAAAAAGATGGAAGCAGAGAGAAAATGGTGAAAAACAGGTAGAGAAAATAAAAACACAACAGCAGAATCAATTTAGTTTCATATTTGACTTTAAATAGGTTTTATTTTATTTCACTTGGTCACTATTTTTAAATTTCTCTAATTTTTTAAGGAGATACAAAATCTTAAGTAGAAAGAAATGAACAAATGTTGAAGTTTCCAAACTTTCCACATGTAAAATATCTTTTCAAGAAAGAAGATTTATCTCTAATTTTTTAAAATTTATTCTTTCACTATTATCCTTGATGCATTTTTTCTTTACATTGTTTTTCTAACTTTTTTATATATCTGAATGATGTCCACTGAAATTAACCAAATTTGATAACCCAATTTTGTTCTCACTCTTCAAAATATTAGCCTTGCTGATATAAGAAAACTTAATTTTATAGCAGTATTCATCTCACAATCAAGCAATCACTGAGCTTAGTGGAACTCATTCCAGCTTCTTTTAATCAATTTCTGGGAATTAAATATTCACTAAAGCTTATTGAAATAAAAATATGCATCTTTCTTTTAAGGTGTTTATTTTCAATTTTTCCCCAAAATCTCATGCTCTAAAAATTATTTTCTTAAAAAATAAGCCAACTTAAGATTAAATATTATTCAATAATATTTAATAATTTTTTAATTTTAAAAGTTTAAATAGGAAGTGCCTAAAAGTTTTTTCACTATTTTGATGGTCATGAATATAAATATGATTTTTTTTAAAAAAGCCTAAAATACTGAAATATGAAAAACCTTTTTATCAAACAAGTTTAACTATAAATTATAAAAGTAACTCTGAAAATTATAACTTAATAAAAATATAACTTTATATAAATACAAAAATATAATGTTCTTAACCTTATTAATAATTTCAGTGTTTACTTACATCATTTAATCCTAATAAACAAAATTTAATCATTCATTTGTGTTATATTCAGAAATATGAAATTGTTGAGGAACTCAGCTTTAAAATTAAGAGAGGAGCTTCAGAAATAAAATCAAATAAACTCAGTTACAGAAAAATTCATATTTCATTAATAAAATATTTAATGTTTTCCATGACCTTGAAAATAGAATTTCTGTCACAGAAATTATTTTGCTATCTTAATAAATGACACAATGCTTGTTTACCTAGATTTAAGTAACCATATAGTAGAAGCTCCATGTAGGCAGATTGTCAGAAGGCAAGATATATTTGGATGGTTAAAGTTATATAAAATCTATTCTGTAGTAGTAGTAGTAGTAGTAGTAGTAGTAGTAGTAGTTAGTGAGGGAAAAGAGAAAAATAAAAATAATAATCAGTATGGGAATGGGAAGGAATAATCAAAGTGAAACTAGACAAACCCCAGAAAAACAGTAAATGGCAGCTTTGTAGAGAAAAATAACATTTTTTTAAGTGAATGTAGCAAGCTGATTGAGAAAGAATAAAAAGTGGACACCGTGGAGGAGGGACAGGAATTGTGCAAATGATTTTAGTTCTAATCATGTCGACAAATATTATCAGCAAAAACCAGAAATTGTCAAACTATGGATCATGAAAGTTGTCATAATTGATGCAAATGGAACCATGCCAAAAATACTAGAGTAAGAATTAAATGAATTACAGATTGAAATCTCAACAATAGCAGATGTGAAGTCTGGGAGGATACCAAGAAAGGTGCTGAAGACTTGTTGTCACTCAGTCTCTGATAATAACCACCAAACATCTCTGCTGTGAACATGCAAATGCATGAACTACTACTAATAATACTAATATTACTACTACTACTACTACTACTACTACTACTATCATCAACAACAACAATAATAATAATAGAATAAAGAAGAATGGTCAAGAATCCTGCTACAAATAATAATTTCATTAGCATTTGTTTCACTTATTCTCACTTTGGTGAAACTATTTTTTTTAAAAATGGGGAGAAGTATTAGTTTGATTTAGAAAAGAAAACACTTGCTTTTTGAAAATGACCTAACAGGGTCAAGATATCTTTTGTATTTGCTTAAAACTTAAGAATATATCAACAATTTCTAAATAAAGCATACACTTAATATTCAAAGTGTGTATACAATAAGATATATTAAGATAGTGCACTTTTTTATGCCTGTTGCATTTTGAAATATTTAATTTTTTTACAGACTTTTTCTAAACCGACCACTGAATTAAGAGAAAAAACAGCAAAAGAGAGACAGATTGATCCTAATTCATTGTATCTTGCCAAATAACAATAAATTATTTTTCTTGTCCTTTATAGTTTGCCTTTTTTATGCATAATTTAAATTTGATTTTATTTTTTTATTTTACTTTTTTAGAAAAGACACTGTTTTTTGTTTCTTCATTGACCAAATTTTTAAAGAAGACTTTATAAATGAAGGTAAACAAATCTAGTTGATCCTTTTTTTTTATCTTGTTAACATGTCAATTTTTTTGTAAATAGCCAACAAACTACATTATCCTGACTGAAAAGAAAGAAATTTTCATTCAGAAAGTGGAGAATGAAAAATGGGAGCAAAATTGATTCCAACTTTTACAGCATTATTAAAAAGGAATAACAGAATATCTTCAAGCAATTTCTTTTTATCTCTATCTATTGGTTTACTTAACCCTATTACATCAAATAATCTATAATGAGTTAAAATTGTAGAGAAGGTAGGATTTAAGAAAATAGAAAAGGAAAACTTGATTTGCAATTGACTAATAAGAAGTATCACTGAAAATGTAAAAAATTATAGTACTAAACTCTTTTTATTCTGGTCTTAAACTCATTTTTCTTATGAATTTATGTCTAAATCTTAAAAAGATGTCACTGTTAAGAAAGATGTTTCAAACTGAAACTTATGTATAAAATTAGATATTAGATACATTTCATCAATTTAAAGATAAAATACTGTCTATATTATATTTGGTTGATTAGGTGAAAGAATAATAAAATAACTATATACATAGGTACATCTATAATGATGAAAAAAGTAACAAATATTTAGCTTTCAACATACTATCTATCCTTGTCAACACACTTAATTTAATGGTGAATAGGAATCAAATACTTTGAACATTTCAGTTTAAAATTCAGCTGGTAACTTTGTGTAAAGCTATGAATTTATTAATACATGCTTTTATGATATTCTTTTTATGATTTGCAAATAAAAAAAGATTTTGTGCTATTTACTAAGTTTAGCTTTGCTTAACACAAATCCAAAATGGGAGAACATACTGATTGTGAGAAAATATGGCTGAATTAAAGGAAAAAATAACAAACTTCTTCCAGGTTAATTTTTAATGCTAAGGAAACTGGATAATTTTAAAAGGTTTAATTTTTTTATTTTGAAAAATATAACTAACAGCAAAATACTATGTTAAAGTGTTAGATTCATGGAAATTTAATTATTGTTTACCTTTTAATCTTAATTGTAGCTTATCTGAGTCCTATATTCTTGATGATAACAAAGCTACCATTATCTTTGATTTTCTACAACTTCCTTATATTCCTTTTCTTCTATCTTGCCATAATATCAAATATACTGTAGGCCTTTTACAATCTGCTAAAAATTGGATGCAGAAAAAAATAACATATAGTTTTCTGTGGGTAAATAATGGCTGTGGCAACATTATGAAAGGTTTGTTGTTGGATCATTGATTCAATAGTTAAAACACCTAAAGAGGTTCATGCAAAGATTTATGTATCTTCAAATAACTTGTAATATTCCAAGAGTTATTCATACTATTAAGTGCATTATTTTATTGCTTTTATTTTTACTGCCACATTTAGGCCAATCCATTTCACTGCCTTCTTCAGATATAAAAAAAAGGATGAGTTCATTTCTTGCAATGTATTCCATTAGCAACAATCCATGTAACAGAAGTGATTATAATTTATATATATATATATATATATATATATATATATATATATATATATATATATTAAATTACATAACAGAGAAATTCAAAATTATCTCATGAGTAATTACCTCATTAGTTGAAACTATTTCAACTAATGCTGAATGCATCAGCCTTATTCAACTCAGATGGTGGACTGTATTCAGTGTTGGAACTAGAGATTTAAAATTTAATATTTAACAGCAGTTGAAAAATTGATACAGAGCAGACAAGACAGACTACCTGAGTGGTGCTAAGGGGAGGGCAGAATTTATCTGTTTTAAAAGGAAAGAAGCAACACAAATACAACCCAGATATTAAACTTAACACCCAAATTGGGGTTATAAGAAAGATGAAATAGAACTAAAAGAAGACTGAAAAAAGAAGTTTTATAAAATTAAATTTTTAATTATTAATTATATAAAAATAATTTGTTACCACTCAAAATTACCAAAATATGATTACAAATAAGATATAATAAGATTAATAATAAATCATTTTTAGATAGTTTATATTAAGAAAAATATATTAAAAAATTAATGAATAAAAATAATTATATTAACTATTAAAAATTTTAAAGTTAAATTATTAAGAATGTAAACCATACCCAATAATATATAAAAAAAACAAAAAAAAAACAAAAAACCTTTTTAAAAAATAAAAAGATAAAGTAAACAAAGAAAAGGGAATTCATAAAGTGGTAGAAGGTTATAAGACAGGATTTATATGGAGAAAACAAAATATAGAAATTACTATAGTAATATGTTTAACATTAGAAGGGTTAGATAATTAAAAAATAAAGTAAGATCAAAAGTAATAAATTTACTTCTGTGACGATATTTTAAAACTAATTCATTCCTTTGATTTAATAGTTTGCTTTGATTATTAAATTTTATTATTCTAATTTTCTTGTCTAAACATAGGTCACATCAATTCCTTAAACTTATATATACATATATGAATTTTGTGACACTAAAAACATTATTAAGGGATAAAGGTTATTTTATATTTTTGTAAATTATTTTATAAAAAAGCATATATTTATAAACAATTTAATGGTCTTAGTAAAATTAGATCAAAAACTGTACTATTAAAAAGTGCTCAATACACATATAAAGAGATAAAAATTTAACATTAGGAGATTAGCTGATTCTGCTACTTTGGTTTCAACCTTTTGGTATCTTCCTTGGTTTCAACCTTTTGGTATCTTCAGAAAGATACTGAAAATTTGAAACCAATGTAGTGGAATCAGCTGATCTCCTAATTTTCTATACTTATATATATATATATATATATATATATATATATATATATATATGATACTAATGATATTAATACTTAAATGGTAAATACACACACACACACACACATATATATATATATATATATATATATATATATATATATATATACACACATGCACACATACACATACACTATATATCTTCACTAGGCTATTATTTCATTTTCTTATTTGATTTGGTGGTATCATAAGTATAGTTAAATTTTTATTTATTATTGTTTGAATTTATGTGCATATGTCTATATTTACATGCCTATGCACACCTGAAAATTCATGCATGCATGTATATATGTATATGCACATGCACATATATACATATAAACATACATACACAGGCACATGCACACTGTCAGTATTTTTAGCTTTATACTATCTTTGACATTGCTATATATAGAGAGAGTGAGAGAGAGAGAGATAGATAGATAGATAGATAGATAGATAGATAGATAGATAGATAAATGTTCTTCAGTTCTTTCCTTTCTTAGAAATTTACACTGTCCTTAATTATACATATGTCTATTAGGCTAATGTATGTCATTAATTTTCCTATTCTCCAAGGATGTTCCTTAACTCTTATTTAGACCTTATCGTCAAGAAGGTTAACATGAAACTGCCTTCCACATATGGCTTCTGATACCAGATTTTTTTTACTTCCCCTTTGCATATGGCTTTCTTATGTTCCTTAAATTTGATTTTCAAGAGATGGCTACTTTCTTCCCAAACCTTCATTTTCAAATAAACAAAAATGAAAATGAATAATTCTAGAAAGAATAATGACACTTCTCAAAATTATAACTTGTATCAGTGAATGCATTCAAAGAAAATGTGTGGAAATATTATATATATATATATATATATATATATATATATATATATATTATGTGTGTGTATATATATATATATATTTTAGGTACATAGAAAAGCATAAATAAGGAGATTCCTATTTAAATGAGCGTAATTTATTTTCTAATTTATCTTACACAAATATCAATAAAACAATTTATTATTTAGAATTTTTCTTCAGCCAAATAAGAATAAAGTTAAATTGACTGAATTTTAAGAAATTCAATGGAAATTAAATTAAACTTTAAAGTTAATGAAAAAATATAAGATTTTCTATATAAAAATTGTTACATCTGTAGAATTGTTTTCTGTAGAAAACGTAAATATGGTCAAAATATTTTTATGGATTGTAAGATACACTGTATTTGCTTCATTCTCAAGAAATGACTACAAAAGGTGAGTTTGATGGTTTAATAATAAGCTTGCTATAAATTACAAGTTTCAAACTAAGACAAACTTCAATTTTTATTAAAGGTTTATTTTTCTAGTATAATAAATTAATAAATTATTTTCATGGCAAAATACACCTTAAGTTTTGGGGATCACTCCCTCCTAAATACATACAAACAAAAAAATACTGATAGCACATATCATCTACATAGACTCTTCAAAGTGGGACAATCAAAGCCGAACTGGAATGTATGGGAAATTATTTAATAATGAATCAAAAATGAAAAAACTATTTTCCTTGATACCTTTGAATTTAGCTTCATGAAACTCAAAATTGTGTGTTGTTGTTTATGAGATGACAAGATTACTATCAAAAGATTTACTGAGAAAAGGAGACAGCAGAAAGAAAACATAGCATATTTGAAGAAGTGAAACTTTTTTCAAAAGTAAATTTTTTATGCGAATATTGTGTTGTTTTGAAGATTTATTTCAACTTCAGGCAAAAAATATAAGACATAAAAGATAAAAAGACATAAAAGACAAAAAGATATTAAGGACATAAAAGACAAACACAGAAAGAAACATGATTTATGATTTTTGTTTTTTATGTCTTTTAAGACATAAAAAACAAAAATCATAAAAGACAAAAATGCATAAAAGACATAAAAAGAACCAAAAGACATAAAAAGACCAAAAGATATAAAACACCAAAATACAAAAATTACATAAAAGACATAAAAAGAAAAAGACATAAAACAAAAAATAAACACAAATGAAAAAACAAAAAGACATAAAAGACAAAAGGGCATAAAAGATAAAAAGACAAAAAATATATAATAGATATAAAATACAAAAAGACAAAAAAAAAATAAAAGACAAAAAGACTTAAAGATATAAAAGACAAAAAGTTATAAAAGGCATAAAAAGACAAAATACATAAATGATGGAAAGATAAAAAGACCTAAAAGAAAAAACAGAAAATACAAAAAAACAGAAAATACAAAAAAACAGAAAATACAAAGATAAGATGACATAAAAGACATAAAAGTAAAAAGGCATAAAAGATAAACAGATATAAAAGACAAAAAGATATAAAGATGACAAAAAATACATTAATGATAAATAGCCATAAAAGACAAAAAGACATAAAAACATAAAAGACAAAAATATATAAAAGAAAAAAGATATAAAAAGACATAAAAGACAAATTGGCAAAAATATATAAGGGACAGAAAGGCATAAAAGACAAAAAGATCTAAAGAGAAAAAGACATAAAATACAAAAAGACATAAGAAATAAAGACAAAAATGGCATAAAAGACAAAAGACATAAAAACATAAAGGACAATAATACATAAAACAGAAAAGATATAAAAGGCATAAAAGACAAAAAAGACATAAAAGACAAAAAGATAAAAAGACAAGAAGACATAAAAAACAAAAGACATAAAATACTTAAAGACATAAAAGACAAAAAGATATAAAAGGAATAAAAGGCAAAAAGATACAAAGACAAGAAGACATAAAAGACAAAAGACATAAAATACTTAAAGACATAAAAGACAAAAAGACATTAGAGACAAAAACTACAGAAAAGGAAAAAGACAGAAAAGAAACAAAACGACATCAAAGACAAAAAGGCAAAAAGCCATAACAGACATAACAGACAAAATGTCATAAAAGACATAAAAGACAAAGACATAAAAAGGCATAAAAACAAAAAGACATTAAAGTAAAAAAGATATAAAAGACATAAAGACAGACATAAAAGACAAAAAGACATAAAATACAAAAAGGCAAAACGATATTAATGACAAAAGACAAAAAGAGATAAAAGAAATGAATACATTAAAGACAAAAAAGACATAAAGACAAAAATACATAAAATACAAAAAACATAAAATACAAAAAAACATAAAATACAAAAATACATAAAAGACAGAAACATAAAAGACAAAAAGTCAAAAAGACATAAGTGACAACGATATAAAAGACATAAAACAAAAATATATAAAAGGAAAAATGATATAAAAGGCATAAAGGATATAAAAGGCATAAAAGTAATAAAGACAAAAAGACATAAAAAACAAAAAGACATAAAAGACAAAAGACAAAAAACATAAAAGACACGATAGAGAAAAAGTCAAGAAGAAATAAAAGACAAACATGTAAAAGGTATAAAAGCCAAAAAAGATATAAAGACAAAAATACATAAAAGAAAAAGATATAAAAGGCATAAAAGACATAAATATAGAAGACAAAAAGATATAAACACAAAAAGACATAAAAGTCAAAATGATATAAAATTCATAAAAGACAAAAATACATAAAGGACAGAAAGACAAAAAGACATAAAAGACAAAAAGTCATAAAAGAAAAAAAACTTAAAATACAAAAAGATATAAAAGGCAAAAGACATAATGATATAAAAGTGAAAAAAGAGAAAAATACACAAAAGTGATTAAAGTCAAAAAGACATAAAAGATCTAAAAAACAAAAAGACATAAAGGACAAAAGACATAAAAGATAAATAAATATAAAAAACATAAAAGACAAAAAGACATATCAACAAAAAAAAAACATAAAAGACAAAAAGATATAAATAACAAAAAGACCAAAGACAAAATACATAAGAGAAATAAAGACATTAAGTCTTTGAGCCCTGGCCATCGCTTTTACTGGTGGTAGAGAAAAATGACATAATATCCAGTCACCGGTTGAACAGTGGTAGAGAAAAATGACTAAATACCTAGCTACCGGTTGAACAGTGGGTAAACATTTGTAACTATTTTTATATCTACCATGAAACAACATACCAATTACTTGTGAATTTTGACTCAGGAGCTCAGGCAGAAGAGTTAAAATTGATCTGGAACACAGGGTTCAAAGGGTTAAAAAGACATAAAAACAAAAAGATATAAAAGGCATAAAAGACAAAAATACATAGAATACAAAAAATATAAATGACAAAAGACACAATAGACAAAAAGACTTAAAAGATATAAAAGACAAAAATGCCAAAGTAGATAGAATGACATAAAATGGCAAAAAGACATAGAAGACAAAAATACATCCAAGATAAATCATCTTCAATTTTTAAAGAAAAAGTTGCACTCATTTTATTACTCCAGTATCCTATTAAAAAAAAAAAAGAAAAATTGATAACAATTTTACAAGAAAAATTAAGCATTGTGAAAAAATAAAACAATAAATGAATTGAAGAAAAAGAATCAACATCATCAGTATATATATGAATAATATTTTTGTAAATAAAACTTTGCTTGGTAATATATATATATATATATATATATATATATATATATATATGGTGATATATATATATATATGTATATATATATATATATACATACATATATATATATATATATATACACATACATATATATATATATATATATATGGTGATGTCTGTGTGTGTGTGTGTGTGTGTGTGTGTGTGATTCCCTCACTCTGGTTGTGTGTGTGTGTCTGTATATGTTTGTAGAAAAATATGTCCATAACCTAATAATGAATAACATTTGTTTTCAATACAAACTCTTTCCTTGTCAATACACTTAACTCAGTCTTGAAAATTAATCACATGGACTAAATATTATACTGTGAAAATTTCAGATCAAAATTCAGCTAACTACATGTTCGGTTGTGAACTTATTAATCCAGCCTTACATATATATACATCCAAATGTAAAAGAATGAAAAGAATATAAATTCAAACATTCATAACATTAATTTAAAAAATGAGATGTCTTTAGACATCAAAAGCAAATATGTATTTTTGTTGTGGTAACTTGCATGTTTTAATGTAACAGTTTATAATAAATATATATACATATATATATAAAAGTTGGTAGTGAAGTCAATGCCAAGCTGTGAGTCTTTTTCATACTTTTACACAATCTTCATGGCTTGAAGATTGCATTCAAGCATGAAACAGACTGTCACCACTCGGGTTTGAAGTCAGTGTCAAATTTTATATTTACATATGCTCCATGATATTGAGCACTTTTACCCATAAATATAGGTTAAGAATATATATATATATATATATATATATATATATATAAACTATTCAGATGAGACAGATTATATATGTGTGTGTATATCTACAGGCATAGCTAAATATATATGGAAGCATTGTATATTCAGGATTTCATGGTTAATATACAGTGTAAGGCATGGATACTATTGAAAAAAGTGAAACATAACACACTTGTATATCTGATAAGACATTTCCTACTTGCATAAATGCAATATATAAGATATATATTCTTATACAGGTGCATATTTGTGGGTTTATATATGGCTGTGCATGCATTTTAAGTTGCTTTATCAGATTTGTACTCCATGTTTGAGCTTGTGTGTCATTTATCAGATCAATATTAAAATTGAATGAACATTTTTCTCTTTTGATCACCCCTTTGTTTCATTCAGATTCCTTAATTTTTTTTTTTAATAAAAGTAAAAATATCTATTTCCTTTTTTCCTTACTTTGTTTTTTTTTCTTAGTTTAGTCATTAAAAAAACTGTCTTCATTCAAAACCATCTAGTATGTTTGCAATGCTTTTTAAAAACTAAAATAAATAAGATAAAATAAAATTTCCCATGAGCACAGCAATTCAATTTTTCGTTTCACTAAGTAAACTCAGTATGCAGAGATCTACTGCCTGTTCTTCCCTTTCTCAAATGATTCAAAGCAAAAATCATATTTAGTCTCTTAAAGAAAAAAATATGAGGGAAAAATAGAACACACACACAGACACACACACACTAGATTTATCCTATTTACCTTAAAGTTTGTTTTCAAGATAAAAAAAAATTATATTTTTTTAATATCTATCCTAATATTTTTGAGTATTATGTATCCTCTTTCTATAAATTTTATTATGAAAGGTGTTAAAAAATAAGGATTGAAAATATGATGTCACATTTTTGAAAAATATTATTTCTCTGATTTATTTTTGCCAGAGAAAAATAATTTGAATGACTGCAAGTAATAGCAAGTATAAATATATATTATAGTAGATTTTGTCAATACCAGTTCTATGAAAAAAATTATTGAATCTAGTGTTATCTACCAATATTTTTATTTTCATGTTAATTTGAAAATTTTGCAATAAAACTATGAAATCTCAAAACTAAATCTAAATTTCCCTATGATGATAGTACACTTGTATAATATTCACATGAATTTCTGTAAAAATAGAAATTAATGTTTTTTTTATTTCATATCATTTTGAATAAATTAATATATAATAATGATAATCCTCATCTGAGAAATTCAGATAGCAAGTGTAGTGGTGTTATATCAAAATTACTGGTAACTCTTGATGAGTGGATGAAGTGATTGCTGGAGGGTCCATCTACAAAAGTCTAGAGTCAGGATGCTGAAAATAACATTGATTATATATATATGATTAAGACAAATATAAAATTTGTCATATATATATATATATATATATATGCATGCATATTTGTATACAAGTATGTAAATGCATATTTAGTGAGTTTGAGAATGTAATAAGAAAACATTATATTATTAACAATTCAGGTTTTTCCTATTAGTATTTATTGAGAACTTAACTGAATTTTGTTTATTGCTGCTATTTGTGTCATTTTTATGGCAAAGCACTTTTCTGCTTCTTAGGCTCTTTCCCATTCACAGTCATCTGGATCATGATTTTCCATCAGCCCATAATACCAATGATAGATATTAAAGGAGATAAGAGGATATAGTCCTTTGGAAATTTTTTCTCAATTTAATTCAAAATACACATCTGCTATACTTTCTTAAAGGAGGATTGATATGATTAAATAAATCACTGTTTATAACTCCTTCAATAAAATACAGTTTTCATCCTTTCTGGCACATGTAGAGGCCTAACATATTCTATATCATATATATATATATATATATATATATATATATATATATATATATATGAAAACTGATGCTGTATGGGACTCAGTGGGGTGGAGTCCAAAGAAATCACTTTTAAGATGAAGTCAACAGCTTCAAAGACGTTCTTTGTTCTTAAATCAGATCTTCATTTGTATCCTTATAACATCCAAATAAAGCAAAAACTTATGGAGAAAAACGTGTAACCATGTGGGAATGGTTTTGTGACACAATCAAAGACAATCCAGATTTCTTGGATCATGTTTGGTTCTCTGATGAAGCACATTTTCTGCTTTCAGGACATGTAAATGGCAAAAACAGTGTTTATTGGGGTACAGCCACATCAGAGGATGTGTTACAGAAATCGTTACATGTAACAAAGTGCACAGCATGGGTTACAATTTCTAAACATGGCATTATCGGCCCATATTGGTTCAAAGACAAAAATAAGAGACCTCAGACAGTGAATATGGAGTGCCATGTGGCACTGCTGCCCCCACGCATCAAATGATTCCCTAGCTTGGCTGAGAGAACAATTTCAGGAGAGACTGATCAGCAGGAAGTGTGATATTGAGTGAGCACCACACTCACCGGACTTGAACCCCACAGATTTTTATTTGTGGAGGTATCTCAAGGATAATGTGTACAAGAACAACCCTGGACCTTTGTAGCATTTATTACAATATTTATGGGTTCTGTTATTTTGGGGTCACCCTGTATTCAAGACATTGAAACAGTGAATAAAAGATCTCTCATGTAGGTTGCTATAACTTTCTTAATGTCCAATTTTACCCTGCCTGTTTAATTTTTGTATTTTGCAAAATCTAAACCTTTTTTTCTTAATTATTTTACCCCAAGCAAGGCAATAAAGCCACTAAGATGAAAGGATTACTGATTGAGAAAGAATATGAGAAAAAGAAAACATTATTCAGGAAAGAGAACAATAAAAGAACAGGAATTAAGAAGACAGAAGATAATGACTAACATTGCATTTAAATTTTTGAAGATCAAATTTGACTGGAAAACAAGAAATTGGAAGAGAGTTCCACAAGAAGGAAATGTGAGAGAAGAAATTGTTAGTGAAGAACTTACAGTTATGAGAAATAATAAAAATAGAGATGAACAACATTAAAAAAAAAGGAAACATCAATTTATGATTAAATAAGGAACAAATAGGAAAACGTTTATAAATTTAACATGTTTCGCTTTTATTTTAGCAACATCAAATTTTCTTTGGGACTTTGAAAAAATCCCCCCAAATTTCTGATAAAGCTAAAATAAAAACAAAACATTAAATTTATAAATGTTTGCTATTTGTTTCTTATTGGATTTAATCCATATTTATTCAATTCATATATAAAGATACACAAGAGAGTGCTGAAAGTTTCTCAGATTGACACACATTCTAAAAACAGTAATCTGATGTTTGATCATTGAAATACTGATTTGGGGAAGCATTTGTGTGTGTGTGTGTGTATACACACAACACACACATTCCCCTCCATGTATATAAAAAATTATAATTTAAAAATGTATATAAAAAAATTCTCAGTATCCACTTTTCTTCTTGTGCATATTTAATCACATCAAAATGAACATCACTTTAGTCTGAAGTCCTAAAGGATAAATTTGTCACATTAAAACTTTTCCTACTTTGTTTTTCCATGTGTGTGTGTGTGTGTGTGTGTGTGAAAGCCATGAAATTATAATTATTTTCAGAAAAACAGTATGATTCCTCAAGAGAAAGGTATGACAACAAAGTATTATAATAAGCATTTGGTTGAGAAAGGAAAGGAATAACAAGGATTAAGTTTCTGAACAACATGTACTTGTATATAGGGTGTCTTACAGAGTCTTTGTGATCTATATTTATAAACATCCTTTGCCATCCATCCCCAAACATTCTCTATTGGGTTTAGATCTGGATGGTATGGTGGATGCCTCAAAAGCTGAATGTTGTTTTCAATAAAAAAAACTACTTTGACCTTCAAGCATTGTGGATTGCAGCATTGTCCTGCTGGAAAATCTAGTTTTCTCCACATAGACAAGAGCTTTCAGTAATTAGCGATGCCTTTCTTAACATGTCAATGTAACTAGCAGCTGTTTGACGACCTTTTACCTCCTATAACTCAAGAGTTCCATTGTATGAAAATGAACCCCAGGCCATAATGGATCCACCTCCACTGTGTTATGTTGAGAAAATTTCTTTTGGGACATCTTTTGCATGCCAGTAATGCTGAAAACTGTTTGGGCCATCAAGGTTGAATTTTTTCTTGTCTGAAAACAACACTTTCTTCCATTTATCCACATCCCAAGTTTGATAATCAGAAATAAATTGTAAATGGGAGGTTTTATAGTGAGGAAGGAGGTGAGGCCTCTGCAGCCATTTCACGTACTTAAACCCTTTCTTATTTAAATGCTGTCGAAATTGTTCGAGAGCTGCATTCAGAATCTGTATTCACTTTTATCTGATTTGATGTTAGGCTTGAATCTCTTTTAACTTCTTGCCTAATGCATCTGTCTAGAGATGGTGAGATTTTATTGGGGTGATCACTTGATTTTTTAGAAGCATACGCATCTGGATTTTTAAGGAAATCAGCAATGACAGTTCTGCTATGGCCAATTTCATTTGCAATGGCTCGTTGCAAAAGACTACATCTTTGAAGTTCAACAGTCCTGCCCTTTTTGAAATTTGTTAAAATTTTACTCTTAGCCATTTTAAAATCTGAGATTTAATGCTGGAAATGAACTAAGTAGATGTCTACATGCCTGAAGATATGAGCACACTGACTAGTTCTAAAATTTTTGTACAGTAATTTTTTTCACACATGGAAAAATTCACATTTATGACCAATCAAAAAAATACTTTGATTAATATACTGATGTTTGATTAAATTATTCAATTAACAGCTTAAAATTTTAACTTGTGTGTTGATAAACTACATTTTCTAATTAAATGTAAATGTTTCGTAAATATATTTTGATTAAACTAACAGTATTTCATATTTTTTTAACCCTTTTGTATCTGGTCTTAAGATATTGACCAGGAGTGTATTCAAATACATTTATAACAATGTATTTATTTTACATTCATGCATGAAAACAGGTTTCTTAGAGTAATGAAATCTGAGGACAAGTGTTATTTTCTTTTTTTTTCTTCAGAAGTTACAATCATAAGAATATTGTCTTCAAGTTTATTTATTTTATTTTATATATATATATATATATATATATATATATATATATATATATATATATATAAAAAAAAAAAAAAGTGTTTGAGCCTGGACATTGAGTTCTAACTGGATTCTATCCTCTTGGAAATTTATTTATATAGACTTATATATATATATATTTTATATATTTTATATATATGTGTATATATATATATGTATACTGACCACTAATATTATATATATATATATATATATATATATATATATATATATATATATATATAAACAGTAGGCTAATGAAAGAAATTTGTGATAAAAAACATTTATTTTACACATCATTTTTCTTCTTTTTTGACATAATCTCCTTCCTTATCATCATTAAATTTTGTGTTGAATATCAATTGCATTATACAATTAAAATTTCAGATCAAAATTTGATTTATAATTATAGATCAGGCTACAAACTTATTGATCCACCCCTCAAATATTCATATTAATTGTTCATTTATTTTGCCTCTGCTCTGAGTTTTGAAGAAATTACATCCACTCTTCTGGAGATTTGATTGTAAAATTTGGCAAAATACCCTGGTTGACCATTTTTTGTCAAAATACAATCTTTGTTACTGTTGTATAATCTACAATTCTTTGTAAACTTCTAGCAATGCACTAATAAAGTTCTCTTTATGTATGAAAATTTAGATAATATATACATGCAAAATGATGGTAACATTCTCTCAATTCCACAAATAAAACAAAGTTTTTGAAAATTTAAATAAACTTAAAAATATACAAAATATAAAACCTGTGATATCTGTTACATATGTACACAACATATTTCTGTTAGCTAAAAATCTTGCTGAAATTAAAAATCTCAAATATGTATTTTAAAAAAATTCTATTTTACAGTTTAGTTACAAAAAATGAATGAAAAATAAAATTGTGAAAAATACAATTAAAACATATATGCTAATTACATTCAAAGTATCAAAATTACTTAAGAAAGCAAAAAAAAAAAATTCTTAACAGCTCAAATTAGATGTATGCATAAATGAAGGTTTAATAAATTTCATTACTGAGCCAAAAATTTAGCTTATTTGTAATTTCCTCTGGTTCAAAGCTGCTTGGAATGCTTCTCAAGCACAAACAGCTGTTTCTCTAGACTCACATTATATCCATACCAGCACAGAGCATGCTAATCTTGTAACAGGGAAATGTGACTGATAGTACACTGTGTGGCATTTGAATGTTTTAAGAATCTCATGTGTTACATGTCTGTAAATGAGAATGAAAATTTTTCAAATGTGCATATTTGTAATGGGAATGTGATTACTTTTTTGAAATTTAGTTTCTTTTTTTTAGTTTAGGTTTTAAGATTTTTTTTTCATTTGCTTTAAGCAAATGAAAAAAAAATCTTAATTTTAAGGCAATAAAATAGATTATTATATATTTATATAGAGCACCTTGAAATGCAGAAGGTGATGTAGTTTGGAATTCTTTTTTGAAAATTTGACCCTTGCCTAATTTAAAAGTTGAAATTTACAAAAAATAGTTTAGCATCTGGGAATGAGAAACTAGGCTAAGTTAAAAGACAGGATTTTTCTTAAATCAAACTCAAAAACTGTAATAAGTTTGCATCACATATATTTTACTGAAATCTAAATATCATAAAAAAATTTTATTACTGGAAATTATAATTTGAAATTTAATTTAAACCTGTCATGAATTAAAATAAGTGAGAGATATTTAATATTTATAGAAGTAAAGAATTTGGAAATATTCCATATTATTCTTGCCATTTAAAGACAGTTTTAATTGGAAGAAAAAATAATTAAGATCAAATTTATTTTAAACTTCAAAATTTAGTAAAAATAAAATGTTTTGAATTCTTTTCAAATTTATTTTGAATTAAGTTTTAAAAATCAAAATTTAGTGAAAGAAACTGCAAAAAATAAAAACTGCAACCAATAACTAAAAAAGAAAATGCAGTTAGAAATTTCTGTAGGTGGGACATTTCGTATGAAATTATATTGCAAGGCTGAGGCTGGTTATTTTGTATTGTTGTATTTTAAACAAATACTAAAAAAAGGTGGTAAATTATGTTTCTTATTTAAATCTATAGCTAAAATTGGCTTGCGAATGGTTTATTTAAATAATAATAATTAGTGCCAAGTATATGATGCATTTTTACACCAAACAACAGAAAGTCCAGGAAATATAAGAGAACATTTTTGTGTAAGATTTGTTTTAGTCAAGGTACTAAAAACAAAGATTAAACTAAACTGACTGACAAAACTGACAAATGAGGAATTCTTTCTTAAACTTTAATTTGAAAAATCAAGATGGAGGCTGAAACTTTAATATGCCTCACAAATTTAAATATTTTACTAAGTCTACTATTGGTAGGAAAGTGTTTTTCAATTAAAGCTAAGAATTTCTGTCCTAGCTTAATACTAACCATTTGGTTGAATGGAGAGGTAGACCAAATGATTTTTCTTTTCCTGTTTTTTTTTTTTTTGGTTAGTACAATTGTTTCTATAATTGATGTTAGCATTTTTGTATCCACTATTTTTTAGGGCTGCGTTATAAAAATTACTGTGTTGTTGGAATATTTCTTTTCTCTAAACAATTGCTCTAGCCGTTACCATAGTAATTTTAATTTCAATAATGAATATGCTTATAAAACACATAAATTTCAGGAATAAGTTATTCAAAAAAAAATTTCGCTTGAAGATAGAACAGAGCTTGGTACTTTAATTCAATTTAATTCAAATAATTATATTGAAGTTTTCGGCTCTTGTTTTGAAACATGAGAACTCTTATGTAGCGTTGGAATCATTTTTAAATAAATAATTATATATATATATATATATATATATATAGATAGATAGATAGATAGATAGATAGATAGATAGGGCCAATGTTTACTACACCCAACCCTCCAACCGGAGAGGGAAACTTGATTGTAAACCCTGTACAGTGCTTTGAGACCCTAGCGATCTTATCATTTGCTTTTTTCTACCTACCTTTATATACATTACAAATTAAACTAAGCATGAATGACTATTAAAGGATGACAAATTATTGCAGATTTTTAGATCATCATGGGGTCTTTTTTTGTCTAAATCCATGAATTTGTTTTGCTCATGCTAAGTCTTGAAAAACACTTTATAAATTTCACTATTTTTTATCTATAATGTTGAATTTGTTAATATTCAACATTTTAACAAGAAAAATCTCAAGTTGATGTTAAAAAGTGCTGCAAAACATTGTTGATTTATTTAAAATGGAATGATCTATTATGAAATGTCCTTAATTTGTATTTAGATACATTAGATTTATTTACAATTTTTCTGCTTAAATTTTTAACCTGTATTGCATATGATGCATTATTGTACATGATTAGGTTACAATAAAAATTATGAAAAATTGAGATGTAGCAGAATGGGGAGCTCCTGTATCATAGATTTTGGATAAGGGGCATGAGACCCTTGTACCAGCTCTGTTTCTATTTATCTATCAATATATATGTATATCTCAACAGATTTCAATTTTTCAAAGTTTTGTCTTCTTGTATAATAAAGTATTTTCATGACACGACACTCTTAAATTTCAAGACTGACAAAAAAAATAGAGAGTGGGAAAGAATAATTCATTGCTATCTTTTTAAATATTTCATTAAACATAGCTTGTGAAGATTTCCTAATAATAATGATCTTTTTCATATTCTCAGATAGCTCTCTGAAAATCAATCAATAATTGAGACAATAAGTTATTGAAATTATGGCTACTACTAACAGTCTCTGCAAACATCAGCAGATCTTAAAATGGTTGAATCTCTTTTGATTTTTTTCTTTCTTATGGAAATGCATATTGCAGAAAACAAGTAAAAACAATCATTAGTTGCTTTCATTATGAAAATTATATTATAATTCTGCTTGTTCCTCCATTAGTAAATTAGTTTTCGTATGTAACACTTTGTGATAGTTTGCCTGTTTTGCCAATGGAAAAAATCTCTAACCCTTTTGTTTATTTATGGCTAGCCTCAAACTTGAAGCTGCTAGAAATAAGAGTATAAAAACAAGTCTTGTGTTGAGTCCCTACTTATTTCATACCCTGCCATTACTGCAGATAAATAATAGACCATTCTGTTTTAATTGCAAGGGAAGATGGAAGAAAAAGATATGAAAAAGAAGCTGTTTGGTTTTAGTGAGAAAAAGAAAGCATAAGAAAGAAAAAAAGAAAGAAAGAAAGTCAGCTTCAGTGAAATGGAAAACCTTGTTAATTTTTCATCTTTGTATCCTCTTACTACTTTAAATAATGACCTGTGAAAAGACAAAAAAAAACAAAAAAAACACTGCTGAATTTTCACAGGTGCCTACTAGTTACTTTTAATCTCAGGAATACTTACTTGGGAAAGACTGATACATGAAGTGATAAAGGTTGGCAAACTGATTCACGATATGTACATTCTTAAAGGACTTTAGCACTACACATCTGTTGCCATGTCACAGAAAATGTCATGAAAGTGAGTGGGGGAATAGCATCATCACATAAAAAAGAGTGCAGATCTAGCTAACTAAATTTGGTGTCTATGTTGGCAACAACTTAAATCTTGGATTGAGATTGTAAATCATTTAAAGAGAAACAATGTTAAGAAAATGCCACAGTACACAGGATTTTTTAGTTTGTTGACACAAGCCACCAGTTTAAAAAATGAAGAATGTCAGTCATTTCAGATTTGATAATGTAGAATGCTGAGTTTATGTTTCCTGCTCAGCATCTTGACAGTTTTATCTGGTCAGTTAATTCAAATCTCACATTACTGAAGTAATGTCTATTTTCTAGGCTCATAGACATTGACTGGAAAGTTGTGAATTCAAGAAGAAATATATGATGAGGCTGCAATTTCATTTGGCATTGTCACACTGTGATTGAAAAGAACAGAGTTTAGTGGTAGTATAAAGTACTGTTGAGATGGTCAGGATTAGTGATAAGCCTTGAAACAATATCTGACCCCAAGGTCATAACTGTTGACAGATTTGATGTCAGCACAGCTATAGTTTTTATGGCAACGTGTGTATGAAATTATTTCTAACTTATGAGAGAAAATAGGAAAACTGTCATTAATATGGAGTCATAGTCAGTTGCATTTAATATTCATCTTTGACTCAATGCATTGTAGAACTGCATGAAATTGGAATTTTGAACATTAAAATTTCATTGTGGAATTTTTCTGAATTAGAGATCATTTACATTATTTATATTTGGACTAATGTCCTTATATTTGTTATAATTATCACTATTATTAGTAGTAGTATTATTATTAAGCCCTTTTGCCTTCTTCAAGTATCTGCCAATCTGGGTAACCTTCAGGGATTTTGAAATGAACCCATTATTTAATCTACAGGAGTAGACTGTTCTTGTTCCACTGCTCATGTCTAGAGATGACTTCTGGAACAATAACCTAGTTGATTAAAACATTGGTTCATGAATTTGGTGGCATAATAATTTTAAGTTCAATCCCTAGTACTCTGTAGAAACAGAGTGTGCAATAAATGAGCAGTACTAAAAAAAGAACAAAATATCCTTGACATGAATGGTAGAATATGAACAATCTACCCCCATAGATGAAATAAAGGATTCAGTTTGAAATTCCATGAAGGTTACCTGGAGTAGGCTAGAGAAAACAATGGTTAAAATACTGTGATCACAACAACAAATATAAGGACATTAGTTCAACCATAAATAATGTAAATAATGATAGCTCTTCATATCTGAAATTCAGACAAAAATTAAGGGATAATTTTAAAAGAATTCTTATTCTTGAATTTCTTAATCTAATCATCTGCTTATTAAATTTGCATTTCTCAATCATCAAAAGAGTTAAGGATTCTGTTAAACTATTTATGAAAAGTCATTTAAATGATTTTTATTCTATGTTATCTGTGTCATTTTGATTATCATTGTAGTCATGTAGCATTATATTTTTTTGCTTCAAAGAAAATTCTGATGAAAATTCACTTGGCAAAATTTTAGTATTCATAAAAGTTTTATAGTCAAAATTTGATTTAGTAATGACCAAAGTATTGAATTGTGGGAATTTTGTTAAAAAATTATGATTGTTTATCAAATATTTTTTAACTATAAATATGTATGTATTTTATGTATGTATGTATTGATGGATGCTTGTAGTGTAGTGATTATTAGTGCAGAAAGTGGTACTGGCATGCTGATTTCAAATTATGCTTGAGATTCTTGCATTCACTTTCACACAAATACCCTGAATCCATTGAAATAGCAGGACAGACTGGGTTCTCTGGCCTTGGTTGACAATCAATCAAGAAGGATAACTGAATTCATAAAAAGCTTACTTACTATGGAAACTACCACTGTCATACTAATGTAGTGAGGTTTTGGCTCTATAGTCCACATTGAATAAAGATTTGACTCTCTCTCTCTCTCTATATATATATATATATATATTATTTGATATTTTATTCTGTCTTTTTAATATATATGTGGACATATGTATGAATGCATATGTTGTTGAGAAACATGAAAGTAAATTATCTTTAAAATGCTACCACAGAGAGGTAGAGAGGATTGGGCTTTTTATTCTTGGTTGACAATCAGTCTAGAAGAAAGACAACTCTGAATTCAAAAACTGTATATAACCCTGAAAAATCACATACATGCAGCTAATGAAAGAACAGTGGAGTTCAGAACAACCAAACTTGGAAGTAAAGTCTGATGATCCGCAGTCCTTTTAAAAGGGCTGTGGTGAAATAATTTATTACATGGAACCTTAAAGTGGTCTGTTTTTATTTAAATTATTTGCTCTGAATTTACATTGAGCTCTCTGGATTTTATCCTCCTTAGGTTTACCCATACGGATTACCTAGTTTTTCATAAACTAACTAACTAACTAACTATATATATATATATATATATATATATATATATATATATATATATATATATATATATAATTATGAATATATAAACAAAATTTTAGCTGACTTTTGTTCTTTGTCCAAATGTTAATAAAATAAATTATATAAATGAACATATATGTTTGTCAGATATGTATGTTCTAACTCAAAACACTGGTTTATTAATATTTTACAAAGAACAATTTTAAATCATTCATAATTATATAAGAAGAGGATATGAATAAACACTATTAATATCACTTAAGAGTCTTTGTTTAAATGAATATTGATTTTTCAGAATTACCTCCATACACACAAATGTATACACTTACACATTTACTTCAGAAAATTCATATATATGTATTCATATTTGTCTGTCTACATATGTTTATACCAATATATAAATGAATATTGTATCAGCATAGATTGGTATATACTCAAATACATGCATATATGTACAAGTGTGTTCATATCTGCAAATTTACATCTAATCAGTTCAAGACATGTCAATTTTTATGACTTAAATGGAATCTAGTTTTCCAACCTTCCAGCTCTAAGGAGGTTATCTTATTTAGCTCACCTGTCATATCACTTCCTAGCAAGATGAATTATCTCCCCTGACTACTTGAATGTGGCTGTGCTACTGCAGTCTAACCACAATGATCTCAACATAACAAGATTGATTATCTTTCTCTCTTTGTCTTGACTGAATGCCCTCTGTGTGTGTGTGTGTGTGTGTGTGTGTGTGTGTTTAAGCAGAATAATAAATTGAAGAAGCTTTAAGGTCAATAGACCACAGTTAGTATTCTGATGTTGCCAAGGATCAGCACTACTAATGTTCACTGGAGTGTTTTTTTCTCTTTATGTCCATCACTACTTCTTAATGTATTTAATACACATGGAGAACATGTTTGGAGCTTGTTGTCAAAACAAATATCCTGATTGGCTATCATTTTGAAAAATATAAAGATAATTATTGTGATTTTAATCATTTAGGCTTATTTATTCCAATTATATTGTTCTTTAATGCCAACAAGCAGGCATGATTGGATATATTTAAAATCCTAATACAATTTAAAGTTTTCAACATCACAGTTTTGTGGGATTGAGGATTATTTCTGGTATCCAAGAATTAATAAATCTTAGCTTATTAATCATATAAATGTTTTTGAATTGAAAAAATCCTATTTAAATTTGTAGTATTGATCATATCTTTATGTAAATCAATTTAAAAAGTGAATTTTTGATGCATTAATTTCTGTTCTCATTTGTGGCCTCATAATATCTTATATTGAACAACAGCAAGAAAGAAATTGGTCTACTTTTTCTCATTTATTACTTGAAAATCATATAAAATGCTAAAAGGAGATTAGTCTTTAAAAGAGTTTGATTGAAGTTTTAGGCTGTATGTAAACTGTTCATATATTATGCATATCTAGCAAATAAGAATTATTTTGTTTCAAAATATTTTCCAAGTTCCTGGGATAATTATGTCTTATTAAACATTTTGTAAAAGTGTTAAAGTAATTTGTTTAGACAAAATCAAATTTAACAGACACCAATTATGAGACATTTCATGTCATCTTCTTCAGATTAAAAATATATACCTCCTTTCTTTCATTCATGCATTTACTCTTTTTGTACTGTTGTGATTACCACTCCCCTACATCTCTCAATTGTGGTTCATGATGACATTCAAGGCTGAATAGAGCAATGGCTTGCAGGTTATTTTTGGACTTGTCCCTCCCCTCTCAGAAGTTAAAGAAGCAAGACCTACAAAGCAGCAGGTGGTTTGAATTCAGAGGTTTCCTTCTTCTATACTGGCGATGGTATATGATGTTATATTATCTAGTAATCTCCCTTCTCTTCAGAAGTAAGGGGAAATTAACTCCCTTAGTTGCTAATAATAACTAATCTCTTTTCACTGCTGTCATGGAAGAAACATGTGTCTAGCTTTGTTCATCATCTTGATGTCTAAGGCAACTAGAAAACAAAACATGGTGTCAGGAGTAAAGGACTAAAAAAAGAAACAAGACAAAACATGGACCTTGTGTAAAAAATGTTTCTCATCAAATGAAACGAATATTCTTTAAACAGGTACATAACAACAGTATATGTGTGTCCATTGCCATTAAGGTAAGAATTTTCAAAAATTCTTGTTGAACCTTTTCACACGGACACCTTGACATGGCAACCTCTCATGCTCCACCACCAAGTATTGACTAGAATAGTCCCAACCTAGAGAAGAAAATGGACAAATTCACATATTACATTTCAACAGTGCCACTCTGTGGTGCTAGTGATGAAGTCAAAAATTAACTACTTATCAATTTGGGTGGGAGACAAAGGCCAGGAAATCAGTGAGATGTTTGTCTTTCAAGGAGACAAAGAGAAAAATGTAGAAAGCTATATAAAAAAATTTAAAGCTTTTTAAAGCCCAGGTTGAACTTTCAAGTCTTCCAACATGAACTAATGAGATATTGACAAGAGACTAGCAAGTCAGCACACACCTTTCTAAAGAGGCACCAGCAACAGAGAAAGTTATGTGAATATGACTATGAATTTGAAGAGACCATGTTGGTGGATCTCTTTATATGGAATACATCTCAAATCAATTCAAAAAGCCCAACTAAAAGAAGGAAGATTTAACAAATGCATCAGCTTTAAAAGTAGCAGAAATGGATGAAGCTACAATCAAACAACTGGAAGCTATCTGTGCTTCGACAGAAACAATGACCAAGCACACAAGTGCATGGTCATTGTTTAAAAACAAAAGCATGAGAAAATGAAGAGGCAGTGGTATGGACCATGAGGTGGGACAATGCCCAACAAAGAGTAAATGTGCATGATGTGCAAAAAAGTTGGCCACTTTACATGCACATGCCTCTCAAGTGAAAAAAGACTAAAAACAAAGAAAACTAATAAGACAAGACAAATAGTGCCAGAACATACATATGGTGATACAACAGAGCAGTAGTGTTGATGAATACACTGATGACATATATTTCCTCATGGTGGAAACAAAAGAACACAGACAGAAGAGAGCTACCTAATTATGCAAAAGAAGCTTATGTAAAACTGAGAATGGGAAACAAAACAAAACAGGTGGAGGTAAATACCAAAATTGATACTTGAGCAATCTCCTATCACCTGAGGTATTCAGAAAACTACAGGGTATGCAACTAGAAAGGTATGTCTATTTGCATAAAACAAGCAGGTACATGTCTCCTCAGAGTGTGGCACAGAGACACATTCACCAGTGCCACATTCCATGTGGTAAAAACAAACGAACCAATGCTGATATGGTTAAAGACGTCCAAAAAATTAGGCTTGGTGACATTCAACGTAGTAGTATAAACAAACACTAACATAGTGGAATCCTGGAAAGATCAGAAAAGGCAGAACAGTAAAACAGCAGAACTACTGCTCAAATGAAATCTTAAAACTCAGGAACAGGTCCTAAAAGAATTCTCTGACATATTTGATGGGATAGAATGACTACTAGAGGAATATATAATAAACACAGATCCCAAAGTACCATAATTCATCCACCTACCATGGAGAGTCCCAGTATCACTGAGGGGCAAATTCAAAGCTGAATTGAACTACACTTGAGAAGCAGGGCATCATATTGCCTATCACAAAACCCACCTTACAGGTAAACTCATTTGTATGTGTCTCCAAGTGAAAGGATCAGTTAGGTTATGCCTAGACCCAAAAGATTTAAATAAAGCCATACAAAGACCCCACTTTGTAACAGCCACATTTGAGGATGTAGTCTCCAAACCTCATGGTTTACAACTGTTGATGTGAAATCTGGATATTGGCAAATGAAGCTACATCAACAGTCAAAGGAACTGATGACTTTCATCACGCCATTTGGACAATTTTTATTCAACAGACTTCCAGTGTGGGTGAAATGCGCCCATGGTGAATTCCAGAGAGCAATGTTCAAGGATTTGGGTGATATCACGGACATTTTATCAATATCGGATGATATCATGAATTTGAAGAAGATAGTGATCTCGTTGAAAGAGCTTGAGAAAAGAACCTTAAGTTTAACCCTGATAAACTGAAGGTACAGATATCTGAAATATCTTTCTTCAAACACATAATATCAAACCAGATCCTAAGATGATTGAGGCAATCACACACATGAATCCTCCTGAAGATTAGAAACAGCAAGTTTTCTTGGGTTAGTAAACTACCTCAACAAATTTTCTCTGCACCTAGCAAGGCTTACTAAACCACTATAAGACCTGATGTGCAAAGACAACAAATTCACTTTGACTCCTCAACAAGAAGCTTTTGGGAGCATCAAAAAGGAGATCAGTAAAACCACTGTGTTAAGGTACTTCAATCCAAAGACACCCATAACACTGCAGGTTGATGCTTCAACTGCGGGGCTGAGAGCAGCACTAGTACAGGACCAAATACCCATAGCATTTGCCAGTAAGACACTAACAGGACCAGGAACCCAATACTCCAACATCAAGAGAGAAATGTTAGCTGTTGTATTTGGATTAGAAAGATTCCATCACTATATATGGGGGTACAGGATGACAGTACATACTGACCACAAACCACTAGAGTCAATAGCATTGAAGAATGTGGCACGCGCACCACCAAAACTAGCAAGAATGCTACTAAAAGTAGAAGGATATGACTTCACGATAAAATATTGTCCAGGCAAAACAGTCCTCATTGCAGATTGCTTATCAAGAGTTTCCCACAGACCCAGAATGACAGTGAAGTGTATTGGTCTCAATATACATATGCTGAGTCAACACCTCAATACATCTCCAACATGGTTACACTTCTAATAGAAGAAACCGTGAAAGATCAGACTCTAGATGAGTTAACAAAAGCCATCACAGCAGGATGGCCAACAGATACAAGCAGTGCCCACTCACTCTCTTGTCTTACTGGAACTTCAGAGAAGTAGTGAGAATACAGAGTGGTGTGCTGTTGAAAAGAAACCAGATTATAACACCAGTGTCACTCCAGTGAGGCACACTACAAGCTTCCCACCAGGTGATCAAGCAAACAAAGCTAAGAGCAAGAATTGCAGTATACTGGGTAAGGATCAATTGATACCTCAAATACATGGTCACAAAATGCCCAAAATGCCAGAAGCACCAACCAAGCCTTCGAATGGAGACACTACTCTAACATGAGACCCCATCCTACCCTTGACAATACATAAGTACTGATCTCTTTACTATGGAAGGCAACAGCTGATCAGTTTAGTAAGAGTCCATTTGTAAGATGCCTCCCTTCTACAACATCTACCACATGTGACTTTATAAATGAAGAAATAAGAAAGGAAATGTACCAAGAACACTGGGAGGCTCAGAGTGAATAGTGAAGCTTTATTGAGTGGAATGTCTTTGTTGGATTCTGGTCAAATGGGAGATCAATGAAACAGGGACATGGTGGTGACAACAAAGGAGGTCTGGAGTGTGATAATGAAAATTGACTGCTTGTTGTCATTACAGTGGGTTAGCGGAGCTCAAGGTGGTGATGATGAAGGAGGCCTGGTGTGTGATATTCAAGACATCAAGGTGCAAAAAATCATGATGGTGGTGTCAGGAACCCACCAGAGTGTCAGAAGTTGGGATCTCAGTTGTGTTCTGTGTGTAAAGAGTTGGGTGAAGTCAAGAATCTGGTTGCAGTTATATTAAGGTTGATTGAGGTCATGGTGGTGATGAGGAGAGAAATGTTCATGATGGTGACTATGACAGTGAGCTTTTGTTGACAGCTGGCCTGTCAGCCTGCTACTGTGTCAGGTAGTGGGATGTTGTTGGTAAGTGTTGACATCTGCCTTTCTTCAGGGTTGAAATCAACACTGGTGAACTATTTGGGTGGACCAGTGGCCAGGTTATGAGGTTGAGTCAAACTTCCCTGGTAAGGTGACTTGGCAAATTTGTTGACCAAGACCATGGTAGTGACGATGAGGGAGGCCCACAGTGTATATTGAAGCTTGATCAGGCAAAATGTTTCTGTCAGATTCTGGTTGAATAGAAGATCAAATGAAAATGGGATTGTGGTGTTGATGAGAGAAGTGATCATGGTGGTGACAACTAGAGTGATCCTGCCAGTGTCAATAGGTGGTTTCTCTGCCTACTACTGTATCAGTTGTTTGTAAGGGGTTTTCTTTTAAGCAAATCTGGTGGCTTCCAGGGTCATCATTTTGAGGTGGCAACATTTGTGATGGGCTATTGTATTTTAGATTTTTGTGAGGATTTGTTTTGAGGACTGGATGTGATGCTCAGAGCCACTGCACAGAAAACAACTTTTTTTATTTTGGTTTTACTTTCTTAGCACTCGCATCTGGCCAATATGTAGATTGAATCAAAAAGAGATCTTAATTACAGACTAATTATGAAATTATTATATTTTAATTACAGACTAATTTATTTTATATTAGTAGGCCTTTTGACTAATCCAAAGCACGAAGAGAGAGAGATTATAAAGTCTGAATTTTTAGACATATCTATGTCTTTTATCAATGAAATGAGAAATAAACAATGAAGTGGGACTCTCTTTACTAGAGAACTTATTGTTGTTGTTGTTGATTTTTTCCATGTTTGTATTACTATAAGAAATTTGATAGTTTTGACCTAGTAGTTTGCCATGATTAGGGGTTGGAGGACTTGTAGAAGGATTTCTCTGGAAACTGTTTAATCCTGTAATATGTGAACCTATTTTGAAGATTTATTTTAACTCGGACTTTCACCATTCCTGTCACCACTTAAATGAAAACACTAAAAGCACATATCTAATATTATCAATGCTGTAGTCCAGTTGGTTGGAAAGTGCAGCTTCAGGGAAATTGATGTTGTTGTGTTTGATGTTTTTTTATGATTTATTGAACCAAAGACAGAATTTCACCAACATAATTCCTTTTTTTGCATTTCTTGTCACAAGTCAAAGTAGAAGGTCTAATTGCTATGTGTGTGCTGGGGGTGTAAAAATACTATCAGCAATGATGTGTTTACAAACTTGGCACTGGAATTTATTACACATGATGTTCCCTTGATAAGGTGGTGATTTATGTATAAATGATGATTACAAAATCTTCTATCTTGTGTTTTTGAGATAACAGAGAGAAATAGACAAACCTTCTATTTCATTACTTATTTTAAATGAAATAGAAGGTTTACTACTCAAAGTTACACTTAGCAATTGACCTAATGCTAACTATGCTCAACTCCGCTTAACTCTGCTTATTTACATAAATGGACAATTCCATTCATTTATATCCTATATGACACAAAGACTTATAGGATAACTATTCAATTACTTTCTTAATAAGAATTATCCACTTAAAAGTATCAAAAAATCAATCACTAATGATTCCAAACAGAATAGAAATACTTTTCTAAGCTATGATACAAAAAAAGAAAAATACAGAATTTCCAAGGTTTTTGACTTCAGTTACAATATCCTCAAAATATGTGATATCTTACTAAAAGAATTCCAGTACATAAAACTCAATCACACAATTAAAAAGATATTTAGCAAGAATCCACTTGATGCCATTTGTATCCACAGTTATTTCTAGTCAATAACACCTAGAATAATTTGAAACTGAACTGTAACTGTTCTTCCAATAACAATGAATAATACAATAGGCCTACCCATAATGTACCATTGACCAGCATATATAAATAGTTAAGCCAAAGCACAATGCTTGAAGGTTGTGTTTAAACAGACTGAAGCAGCAGACTGTCACCACTGCATATTGACTACAATGCCAGCTTTTATATCTATCTATCTATCTATCTATCTATCTGTCTGTCTGTCTGTCTGTCTGTCTCTCTCTCTCTATATATATATATATATGATGCACAAAGGGCATGAGTCTTTAAAGATCTACAAGTTCTTGTGTTTTTATTAATTTCCATTTTACTGTTAGTTATCTAAATATTATTGGCATTTAAAAGAAACCAATAAAACATCAACAGTAAAATGGAAATTAATAAAAAACAAGAACTTGTAGATCTTTAAATGACCTGTGTCCTTTGTGCATACATGAAAATTTAAATATTATTCTGAAAAATAAAAATTTATTAAATCATAGAAATTAAATTGTGAGTTTTTGTAGACATTGCCAAATTTTTCTCTTAAGTAATAGCTAACTTAAAAAATGAAAGTAACATAGTTATATTTGATCATAAATAAAATAGTCTATTGAATACATAATTAGATTCTAATATATTAATTTTAACATTAACATATATGTACTCAATTGGTAAATAAATTAAATATATTATCTTAAGTTGGTATGAATAAAAATATAAATATCAAAAATGTGACTAAATAATATTTGAATGCCACTTTTGAAAAAATCATAATTTAAATTTATATAAAAATAAAAATTAAATAAAAAATAAAAATGCCAAATGTATTGCTATTGAAACCCAGATGATGTGTTGGAACATAGACATTCCACAAATTTCTACTTGAAAAAAAGGAAGTTTGTATCAAGAGACAGATACCCCAGCCCCAACCTTGGCATGATCTACTTGATAGCTACAATATATTAGATACATGAGTTTTCTAAATAAGTTAAATCTTAACTCGCCTAAAATTAAAAAAAATGTAATTTTCTTTAACCCCAACATCACAAAATTAATTATTTTTTAATAATATGTAGAAATCTCCACGCCTGATGAAAGTCATGAGACCGGAAACACGTGTAGCAAAATTATGGAAAATAAAACATAATATTTTTTAAAAAATCCACATTACAACCAAAAACGTTTGCAGTTTCTCTCTTATTTTTAATATACACACTTTTCTCTTGTTGGAACTACTATAACCTCTTCACTTTATATATATATATATATATATATATATATATATATATATATATATATATTAGAATAGAAATACAAATTTACCTCATTTGCTCATTTGAATAGCTATTTCTGCCAACAGGATTTGTTGGCCTTGTCAACTCAGAGGTGTGAAGAAAAAAAAATAAATATATATGTGTGTGTGTGTAAGCATTTTAGAGTATATTTGTAAAAGGACAAATGTGCCTTGATAATATCTGAGGTCTAAATAAAACAATCTATTCCCAGATTCACTTGAACAATGTTCTAATCATGTGCATGTGATTCTAGTTTGAGGAATTGTAAGTAATAAAAGATATAGGGATATCCTACCTTTTTCTTCATAAAGAAATTGCATTTCTGTTAATGACATTTTCCAAATAATTTTAAAAATGTTTTTTCAGTTTTATTTATTTAGTTAAATAATGTTAACATCAAATATCCATTTATCAAAATTACACATTATGAAATGGACAAAGTCTGACAATTATTTTAAGACATTTTTATGTTTATACATTCTTTTTATAGATATAAATATTTAAGTAAATGCTCTGTTTATAATAAACTGTACTAAACATGATTTACTGGCCTGAATGTCTGAGAAATTTCTCGGACATTCAGGCCGGTAAATTCATATAATATATAATAATTCATATAAATTCATATAATATATATAATTGTTTTTTTTAAATATATAATCATCACAAAACCAGAATTCCCATGTTTTAAAACTGAAACTTCAATTCAAATTCAATCATAAAAATTAAACTTAAAATACAAACTTCCGTTCCATTATCAAGCAATGCTAAGAATAACTTTTAGAAATTGATTTACTTAATTTATAAGTCCAGATAAGAATGCTGATAACTCCTTCACCATTTCTTGAACTAATCTTAACTGTTTTATAACTCTTCATGCAGAGCTTTTCACTGCCAGTTCAAAAAAGACATTTGGGTCACTAACACACAAAAAAAGAGAATGTCTCATATCGAGAATATTTAACATCAAAAAACATAAAGGAAAAAATTAATTATTTTTAATAATATGTGGAAATCTCCACCCTTTGCCTGATGAATGTTGCAAGTCTGGAAACACGTGTCGCAAAATTATGAAAAATAAAGCATAATATTTTTTTAAAAATCCACATTACAACCAAAAATGTTTGCGGTTTCTCTCCTCTGTTTAATATATAAATGTATTTATATGTATTGCATTTCTTAAAGAATGTATAAATTGTACCATGTATGTGTGTTTGTATATGCAATTTTGTGTGTGCATGCGTTTGCTTCCCCATTTGGAACTGCTGATGTAATTTTCATATTAATTAAATAATATCCCAATTTTTTCAAAATCCTAGCAACAGTAGCAATAATAATAATAATAATCATTACAGTAATAATAATAATCATTACAGTAATAATTATATTAATTTTAAGAAAGAATAAGAATAATAATAAAAATAGAACAACCTATTTATAGCAGCAAAAATGAATTAATAACTCAGAGTCAGATTAACACTATAACTAATCACCCAGTAATAAAAAGTCAGAAGAAAACCTGTATTTATTTCTGCATGGATGCAATAATTGAGCACAAGAATAACAATTATGCATTTATTACAGCAGATGAAGCAGCATTGTCTGTATTTAGCAAATACGCTAATATTAATAATAAAAATGTAAATAATAAAAGTAATAATTGTAATGTAAATGCACTTATAATCAAGAGCCATACCATTCTAGCAGATACACTAATAATACTAGGTATCCAACTAGTTGCATCTTTGCACATATTAACTATAAATAGTAGGACAAATAAATGTGTATTTGCTATTGTAAAAAATAAGTAAAAACAATCAGAGAGAATAATTGTTATTTTGCTGTAACAGGCATACTAATAATACTAATAATAATGAATAAGTATATAATATTTTTGTGATAACAAATGCACTTATGAACAGTCAAACTACTGCTATTTATGCAATAACAACCACACTAATTATAAATAACTGCAGATTATATTTTTAACAAACACTGATAATGTTGATAACGTTGATTAAATCTACAATACAAAGGTTCAACAAGTGTCTTTTAACTCCAAAAAGAACTGTTATCATGAATTATCTGTTTGGTAGTAATTATAAATATTATAAGGTTTAAATTAAATTAAATTTTTTAATATATAAAAAATTTAGTATTTGTGCATATGTGAGTTCTCCGACTGCGTATTTATTTTTATATGGATAGAAATTATCTGGAAGATACTTCACAAGAGTCAATAACATAGACTTTCAAGAATAATGGCAGAAAAGGAAGTGAAAAAAAATGTAAGCTGAATATTTGACTGAATATTTGATTTGACTGAAGTATATCATAAGGCTACATCCATATAATGCTTTGTGAACAATGAACTTACTGTAAGCAGCTTACAAGATAGCCTTACTCTACACTGAATGTTTCAAAAAAGGAAAAGAAGTAAATCCAAGACTAATTTTATAATACTGCAATAATGTAAATTTTAATGCTCACTTTTCTTTAGGTTGGACTTGTGGCCAGTTTTTTCAGACCCTATATATATCGACACAGCTTTTCTGTCCTAATGGCAAATGTTGCTCTATATCTCATAATGCAATACTAAGTTGTAATATAAATGTTAACTCAAACATTAGAATATTGTTTGAAAAACCAGTATAACCAGTCAACTGCTTATTTTCACAACTGACCAAATCTCCAACTTTTTGATACTTTCATTGACTTAATTTCACAAGTTACATGATATTTTATTTGTTGGATTTTGCAAGGTTACTGCTGTTATAATGAGTGTTTGATCGCAAAGGAAAGGAACAAACAAGGATTAAAGTTTCAAAAATGTGGTGGTGATGAGGGAGGCATAGAGTGGTTAGCAAAGGTTGATCAAGTGAAATGTCTTTGTTGGATTCTGGTTGGATGTGATATCAATGAGACAAGATCATGGTGGTAATGATTAGGGAGGTCTGGAGCTGGATGGTGATGACATCAAGGTGTTAGAAATCACAGTATTGGAGCTGACCTGTCAGTGCATTCCATGTGTGACGAGTCAGGTGAAATTAGTGAAACTTGGGCAAGATCATGGTGGTGACCAGAGGGCAACAGCAACAGGGCACTTGCATATTGACAGATGGCCATTTTTGGCCTGCTATTGAGTTGGTCATTACAAAGTGCTTTCTTTAAGAAAATCTGGTAGTCCACGGGATTATCTTTTCTTTTTTTTTCTTTTTTTGGTAGGAACTTTAGTGATTGGCTATTGTATTTTATTGTGAGGATTCATTTTGTGCATGTGATGATGTTTGGAGTCCCTGCACAGAAAACAAGTTTTTTTATTTTGTGTTTTTCTTTTATTAGCATTCACATCTGGCCAACATGTAGAGTGATTCAGAAGGAAATCTAATTGCAGCAGATTATAACACCACAATTATTACAATATAGATAAATATTGATGATTTATGTTGATGTTATTTGTTCAAAGTATTACTATATTTAATATACAGATATTCATTCACATGAAACCTGTTGGTTAGGATGAAGATAGAAAAGAAAAGGTTATGAAAAAAGAATATGGATGAGAGAATATGGCTTTCCAATACTACTTATTCATTTTAGATATTATTCATATATCATCAATTTAGAATATGTGAGTATATTTGTATCTCACAGCCTGAATGTTGTTTATCAGGGACTTATAATCATACCCTTTTACTAAATAGCTATAATTTTATCTTGCTTAATTAATTATTCTATTTAAATGTACAAAGTACTATTTATACTATAAACAATACTTAATGCAAAACTTTTGCCAGATTCATTATTTAGACAAACACAATATTTTGTTACTTTTTCACTGGCCAAACTAAGAATATAATTGACAGAATCCCATGGAGAATAATGACAAACCCAAGGATTGATGTGTTTTCATGAAGAATTAATGATAATGATTTATTTTCTTCAAAGATATATAAATTTGTAAATAGCTAAGTCACAATTTAAAATTGTAAATAATATAATATTTTCCTCTATGATTAAAATATATAAAATTCTTAATTGCAAAGGTAGATTGTGGGGAAAAAAAACAAAGATGAGGATTTGGGTTTGAAATTTTAATTATATTATTATCTCATAATTATAATCTAACAATAATAATTTTATTTTTGTGATAATTTTGAAATATTCAACATAAGCAACAATAATAATGAAAAAAAAACAATTGTTTTAAGTGTTTAAGTGTATTATGAGATAAACAATTAACTCTGAATTAAAATGAAGGGAATATTGAAATTGTGAGAAGGAACAGAATCAATACTACATGCCCATTTTAAATATGTTCAGGAGAATGTATTTCAGTAAATTTAGGAGAATTTACTGGGTAAAAATATAGATGCATTCTTTGAATGTTTAATACCCTGTCAACATGATACAGATTCAGTGATGTGAATAACAGAGAAAAATGATGGGAGGAAGTCAAGCAATTGAAAAGCACAGAATGAAATAAGCAAAGCCATTTTTAGTACAAAGAAATAATGAAAAGAAATTCAAAAGCAAATGAAATGAAAATGATTGATGTTTGTCTATCTTAGAAGAAACATGTAACATGAAATGTATTTCTTATTTCTTGAATTAATACATCAATTAAAAAAAAAGAAAATGGTAAGCAATACTTCAAATAGCCTCAATCTAGATTTTGATCTGCATAAAGCTTTTTAAATTCCATTACTTTCATTTAATTGCAATTTATCTTTCTGATTTATGTCATGACATTCCTCACATTCCTCTCTTTCCCATTCCTTGGTTCCTATTTTTAATTCTTTGATTGGTATTAGGTCTGTTTGGTTTTGCTTCAGTGTTATTATTATTTCCATTAATTGTAGTTACTATCTTTTATCTTTTTTTTTGTTGCCTTGTTCTATTTTTCGTTGTTTCTTTTATTATTTATATCACACATTCTATTCCATGTTTTATGTTGATCAATTCATTGTATTTTATTTTTCATCCAGTTTATTCATGAATTCATTTTCCCATTAACTCTATTTTTTTTCATTATTCTATGTCATTTTGTACTTTTTCATTCCTCTGTTATTTCATTCTATTTTCATTCTGCATTACTTTAAATTTCCTATTCTTTTATTCCATTTCATTGTTGTTTATATTTTATTCTATTGTTATTTTATTCATTTTTAGTTTTTAAATTCTGTGATATTGCTTTTTAGCCTACAAAATTTCTTTGCCTTTCAATATTTTTCCTTCATATTTACTCCCATATTCCTTCATTGATTTCATTCCAGTTTATGAAATTCTCTTTCAATCTCTTTTCTAGTACTTTATTCATTTAGTTTTCCATTTCAGTCTATTTTTCATTTCTTCATTCAGTATCTTCAGTCTAATTTTCATTCTTTTATTGCTTTTACATCATTTTTCATTCATTTTATTTCTAATATATTTCTCAATTTTCCCTTCATAGCATCTTCTTCTTCTTTTCTTTCATGTCCCAGTTTTTTTTCATGTTTCAATTGTCATTTTATTTTTTTTCTTCTTTTTGTTAATTTTTTAAAACTTTTATTCCTTTTAATATTGTTACTTTCATTTTATCATCTCTCCTATTTATATCATCTGACCATGACCCCTGTTTACATCATTTCATCATAGCCCCTACTTCTGTCATTCCAGTCAATCCTAACCTATTTCAGCTGGGCTTCTCTATACTTTAATTTCATCCATCCAAATTCCATTCTTTCCTTCATTCCTTTCATACAGATATATTTCTATTTGGTCATTTTTCTTCTTCTTTTTTTAAATTTGCCAAGTTTTAGCCAATCATACTTTTCTTTTCCTTCATTTTTCTTCTTGTTTCCCTTCTCAACAACCATTTTTTTTTGGTTCTTGTTCCATTTCAAAACTTCCATTTTTATTTCATCTGCTGGGATCCAGACATTATGTGTCATTTTCTTCTGCTTTATTCAATTCCTTTTCACTCCACTTCATTTTAAAAATGTCTTCAGTTTTCTTCTCCTCCATTACCCTTTCCTATACTTTTTTTATAAGTTTTCTTTTTCTTTTCATTTTCCCTTGTTTTTTATTCTTCCTGCAATTCTTGTAAAATTTTCCTTTTACATTCCATTATTTTTTTAAATATTTTTCATTAATTGTATTTGTTTATTTTTATTCCATCATATTTTTTATAAATAGCCATTTTTAAATAACTTTTAGTCTTTCATCTGCAAAAATTATATTTTTTCTTTTCGTTTCAAATTTAATTCATTGTAATCTTTCAATTATTATTTATTATGCATTTTAATACATAATAAAGGATTTCATGGCATTATAATCGTTTATATTTTGGATATTATAAGACATCTGATAGCTTTGTGCAAATGTGTTTTTATATATATATATATATATATATATATATATATATATATATAAATACACACACACACACACACACACATATATATATAAACACATCTGCACAATGGTATATGTATAGGATGGCCCTATATATTTATTATATTAACCATATATACTTTGAAATATTTAAACAAATTACATAAAACTTTATAAGGTTTAGTATATAATAAACTTTTAGTTTTATTAAGTTTCTTACATTTATATGCTCACACATATATATCTCAGCAATTATATTTTATTTAACTCATTTAACTCACTGTCCCAAAATGGTAGGCATTAATAGCTTATAGGTAGAGACCTGTAATTAATACCAGATTTTTATAAAACTGTAATTAATATGAAATTTATTTTATGAACCTATTGTTAATACTTGATTTTTATTATAATGAATAGCAGATTTTACAGTGGGTCAAGGATAATTTTATCATATATATATAACTTATGGAATTGTACGTTTCCTTTAGGTTACAAAATATAAAATTTATTATAAAGTATATTAAACCTTATTTTAAAGTGCCTAATGTTAAATAAAATTTGATGTATGAGGGGGTGCTGAAAAGGTTTTGGCCTAACCAAAGAGGGAATTAAAAAAAACACAAAACAATTCTAATGTTTGGTTATTTGGTCAGATTTGGGGAAGTGGGTTGAGTTGAGAACTTTTCATCATCTTCCTTTATGCCTAAACTTTATTCTTAACATTTAATTCATCTGTGAATAGATAAAATGAAATTGTTTATGAAGTTTGTTAAACTCAATTAATTATTAGATTTTAAAATATTTGCACATTGATTTTTACTTTTTTTTTTATGATTATATAGAATTAGTTATTCAATTGCATGTCCACACAATGAAAAATTTGAAACAAGATCAAATATCTTAATGTGAGTATTTTATGAACCATAAAATATATATTGTAAAACAAGTTTATTTCTTTTATATAGGTTTTCTAAGAAAGTATTAATGGAAGACATTAATATAAAAATACAATAGGGGATATATTTCCAGTAGAGTGATCCCCAGTGTTGACACAATTCTTCCTGGAGAGTGAGAACTGAAAGAATTGCATCCACATGAATTTGAAATTGACATTGAAATCATCATCATCATCATCATCATCATCAATAACAAAATAATAATAATATATATTATATAATTTATTAATTATATTATATTATATAATTATATTATAATAATAATAACCAATATATAAATGTTTATTGTACTACAAGATGAGTGGTGTACATTGCTTTCTTAAAAAATTTCATTGCAGTTATCATTATTTATTAAAATTATATGTATGCTTAAAATGATAAATAACTACTTGTACATTCATGAAATAAAGACATTTATCCTAAAATAACAATTTTACATTAATAACTATTATATAATACATTGTTTTAAACAAAAATATTATCTATTATTATATTTACATAAACATTTAAATTTTGGATTTGAGAAAATAAATAATGTTTTGTATGATTCTATTGATAAGTTAAACAAAACTGTTTTAATGTATAATTTTATAAAATTTTAAATTCAATTAGTGTTACATTCTCTTGTTCTTGTAAACATTTTGCTGAATGTAATAATAATGGATAAACACCTGCACTTGCATCTACATATATATTTACAAACAAACACACACATATATATATATATATATATATATATATATATATATATATATATATATATATATATATATATATATATATATATATATATATATATTGTTATGAATCATAAAAAGCTTATATATAAATAAAATTTATTTATATTATAACCTGGCATACAAAGCCTATACAATATATTGTATAAAACCCATTACAATATAATTTCATCTATTTTATGGTTCGTACATGATTCAGCAGTTTTAAGCTGTAATCAGAGGTTTTCAGAATTTCTTTGTTTTCTCTTTCATGCATGAATCTGTCATTCTTCTGTACTTCTATAATTTATTTTCAGTTATAGACTAAAACGTTTGTTGTTTCTGTTTTTAAACCAATGTCTTTGTTTTCAAGAAAATAATCATTTCTTACTATTTTTATTTATATGGCTCTTCCTCATCTTAACCTATTGTGTATTCCTATATTCTTTTATACTATCATTCTATTCTTTTATCATATTCTTTTGTTTCCACTATAAACTACTGTGTTACTCTTTATTACATATTATACCATGGCTGGTCTTCTTCCATAATATATTTGAATGTTTTTCTATACTTTTTGTTCTCTACTACTATTATGTTCTTTCATTCCTCTGTCTGGAATTGTGTTTTATGTCTTTTATTTAATTTATAGCATTGATTTAATACACATGATGAATGTTCTTTGTTTTATACTCTTATTCCTTTGTTCCAGTTTTCAATTTTGTTATTATATTCCAAGATTTCTTTGTTTCCATAATTACTCCATCATATTACATTACTTGTTTTCTTTGTTTTATTATTGATGTCTTGAGGTTTTGTTTTGTGCTTACTTAAACCCACTGGTTCAGTAGAGTTTGTAACATGTAATTTCAATTATTTTATTAATATCTTCCACTTTCTTATGCTTTATTTCTTTACCTTAATCCTGATAGAGAGACAGAATATCTTGTTATCTGCAATATTCAATCCATTTATTATAATATTTATAAGGCTATTAAAATAATGCAGATGCTTACAAACATACACAAGCATATGTGTAAGTGTATTTGAAAGTATATTTGCATGAAGAGATTTTACTTAGCTTTGCTACAAGGCCAGAATTGTGAAGGACATAACATTGGAATCACTGAGATTATTATTCTATGGAAAATATATATATTTGTTTGTGTGTGTGTGTGTGTGTGTGTGTGTGTGTGTGTGTGTGCCTATCTATCTCTTTATCAGTTTCACTCTCTTTGTATCTCTCCATCACTTTTATTTATATATATTGAGACATGCTACATTAAAAATGACAAGTATGATTTATTTTAATTTTTTAATTCACTTTTCTTGTTTACATACAAGAGAGCATATGATATGTTTTGGGTCCAATAAGTATAGATATTATTGTCTCAATGTTAGTGACTGTGTGCTTTCAACCAGGCTTCTGGTTATTTTCAAGATTTTGGGAGATATAGATATATTATCTCCCCACTCACATATTCAAATACTTTGAAAACTCAATGTCGCCTTCCGGTAATGTTAAAGATTCTTCAGTAGTTAAATAAATGTGTCATCAATTGTTGAAGACAAACCTGCAGTTCCTACATTGAAGAAGATTTTGTTCAGTTTGCTATTTTTTTTATTTGAGGATTAGTGTTGCTAATGTTTGCTGCGATTTTTTTTTTGTATGTTTTTTACAGCCAAGATTATATTGTAAAGAATGTATATTGTTTATGAGTATTTGCCTTATCTTGTTGGTGATCTTTTTGCCAAGCAATACATGTTTATTGATGTGGTACAGATTTCACCTTGATCTGTGAGATGGCAGATTAACCTGTGGGATAGAGTAATGGATGTGTGTCCTACATACAAATTTGATGATATTTAAATGTTTTAAAAGTGTTGTAGTAAATTGTTAATCATTTTTTCTAAATATTTTTATTTATTTATAACTGCAATAAGACTATGGTTATTATGTTATAATTTTTAACACTTTCTATGTTGCAGTGGAATAGATAGTGTTTTGCAGCCTAGGGCAGCCCTTAAGTTTGCCGCCTCTCCCCAGAAGGAATACAAAGCACATAACAACGTGTGTGTGTGTGTGTGTGTGTGTGTGCGTGCGTGTCTGTGTGTGTGTGTGTGTGTGAATTTTAAGGGGTTAATGTGCATTGTAATATTGTGTGTGTATTCAACGACGAAATTATTCGTACACGACACCCATCAAGTTTATCAGAATCTAATGTCCGTGATGCCAGTTTTTTTCCGTGTTTCTGTTAAAAAAAAACGTGGTATTTATAACTCATCACTGATAAATTATGAAATAAAAGTACAATTGTGTTTATTTATTTATTTTAAATAAAACTGGGGAAATGTAAAAAATGAAGACGTTACTTCTTTTTTAAAAAACATTGTACTTTTAATTCATAATTTATCAGTTTTTTTAATATTTATTTCAATTCAACAAGTGAGGAGTCATAAATTTAAACGCCACGTTAACAGAAACATGGTTCATTTCTTCTAACAATATAAAAAATGAAATGTCTTTTTAAATTATTTTGTTTTACATAGTTGAAATTATTATTAGCAAAATAGTGTAGACTAAGAATTAAAAGACCGATAAAATTAATTTCACTTTTAAAAGCTGAAATCAACTTTATCATACTTTTAATTCTTAGTCTACTTTCTCAATAAAACTTAAACAAAAAATAAAACATTGCAATTGCATTGTTTTACTACCATGAAAACTTGTAAATTGAAAAAAATGTCCATTTTTGGAATTTAAATAAAGTTTCTGCACTTAAAAAATATATTAATTTTCAATTTTCTTTTAAATTTTCGTTCTATATTCCTGGAAAATTTGGAATGCATGTGATGTCTTTAAAGCATTGGAATTATTTCAATTTATTTTAAAATTTATGAAAAGTAACGATTTTATATCCGTATTAAAGCTAGGGCAAGCTATGATAAGATTTAAAAAAAAGTTGGTTTATGTATTTATTTAATTTTTTTCACTGACAGTTCACAGACATGAAAAATCAAGATCAAAGAACTTACACCAAAGTCTGGATTTCTCACATAGGTGTGAAAAACTGTGGATTCACTAAATTTAACCCCACATCAAGCCCTTTAAAAATGTTCACATTTTTTCACACCTTTTGCTCATGTCTTGTAAGTTGGCTTTATCCCCACTATCTGACAGCGCTTTTTGGAGACATTTTTTTTTTTATTGCTGGCTCAAATTGGCTTCATTTGAATTTGAACCCTGTCTTCTTTATCATGCTCTTTTTGCAAAAATTATTAAAATTATGCTATATTGTTTTGTTTTTTTTCTTTTCTGAAAACTCACTCTGGGCCAAAAGTGCCACCCAAGGCGGACAGCCCGTTCCTCCCCCAGCTCCACCACTGCTATATTGTTGTTATGAAACATCTTTTGAATTAATTTTCTTTTTTTTGTTGGTGGCAGACTAACAAGAAAAGTTAACTAAAAAATAAAATATCCTTGTCTGTTGTTTTTAATAAAATATGTATCAATAAAAACTGCTGCTTAAATATACATTACTTATATATTTCAGAAAATGATGATAACAGTTTTCTTATACCTACTTATTTGGAATATCATAATTAAGATGGTAAGATCAAATTATTCATTTATATTCCAACTATTGTCATTTACTTGAAAGTATAAAATATTTTTTTGGACTGAGTCAACTTTAGCAGCAGCCTAATTTGGTGCCACACCCAATGAGAAATGAACTATCAATGATTGCCTTCAGAAATTACCTCACTTCCACAGCAAGTGCTTGGACTAACATATAATTTTTCCCATTAAAACTAGAAACTTGGTATGGTATTTATTTTAAGTATAAAGTTAGAATGTCATAGAAATAGCAGTTCTTACAAAAATAGCATATCAGTTTTTGATTTAAATGTTTTTTTGCTAAAAATATCAAAGGCAACATGTTAGACAGTAATGGATGATAAGTGATTGTATTAATTTGAAGTTTTTTATTAGTAATAATACTTTTATTATTTGTAACAGGTCTGATGACAGTATGTTTAAATGTTATTAATGCTTAGGAATAGTTGATATGAATGCATTTTATCAATGTAGTTTTAACATTGCTATTTCTTGGTCAACTTGCAGCCTGCATTGTTTTAAAGAGAATCTAATGCCTTATTCATCAACCCATGTGTATGCATGTGCACTAACTTATGTACATATTTTGGCATCAGATTTTTTTTCTCAAATCTTGATGACTTTATTATGTTTACAACACCACAATACACTGGTTAACAAGTCTTAGAAAACATTGCTAATGAATTTATTTTTCTTTGAATGGTTTTTAATGTGGTTAAGTCTCTCAAATATTTATCATGGTTATAGCTATTTTGATTAGTTCATATTTACAATTGATCTTAATATTTTTGTAATCGAGATTGGGAATTATTTTTCTCAGGTTCTGTTTATATTTGCCTGACCTTCTTCAGGATTACTGGTAATAAAAACTTAAAGTGAGAATGGTAGAATTCACTTTTAATGCAACTATGATGTTGGTAAATTGCTGGTTCATGTGTTCTTCATTTACACATAAACACACACACATGCTATAAACTGTTAAACATTCAAGTGAAATACACATTAGCCCTGCTCAGGCTAACATCGATTTTTTTTTTAATACAGTGCTCAATATCAATTAAATAGAACCACATACATATTCTGATCATCCGATGTTCTGTTTATTATCATGAAACTTTGAGTAACACAAATGCTTGGTACAACTAAAGACAATCTCTCTTCAGTGTATTATTATTATTATTATTATTATTTTATTTCCTTTGATTTCTGGTGTGTACAGATTTCTTTCCAGGGACCTAAGGTTAGAAATGGCATCATGACATTTTCCACTGACAAAAAAACATATTTTACATAGACAAAGCCCTTTGTAAGATGTGAACTGCACTTGTGAGAACAATTTTTTGTATTTCTTTAAGGGGTTCCAGGAATCCATTCAATTAGTCTACTGGAATCTTTTCCAACCAATCTGAGGGCTCCAACTACAATGGGTGGTGGTGGTGGTATTATTATTATTATTATTATTATTATTATTATTATTATTGTCATCAATACTATTCACCTATATTTTTTCTTTAAGATTTCATAATGGTAGGTTGAGATTCTGGCAATTTTGAGGCATTATTTTAAACTTGGTCTCAAATCTACTGAAGCAGTATTCAAAATTTGGGAAGTAGAAAAAATGTAATAATATCTGAATGACCTAAAACTGGTTTAAACATTTTAAGGGAGATGATTGTCTCTTGGAAAAAGACCAGAAATAGATAACCATTATTTAGTGAATATGAATCTTTAAAACACAATTCAATTGACAAAATTGAAAAACTCTCAAAAGAGCTTGGGTCATTGAAAGATACCATACACTTATGTCAGGCTGATGCAAGTTGATGTTTTTACAATAACACTGGTATTAACCAAGCAATGTAGGTGAAACTTTCAGGGTATATTTATAAGATAAATATACCTTATGAATTTCAGCTGTTTTTATTATAAATATTTACAATAACTTATTTGGTGGTGTGCAACTCATGGGTTATTCCTCATATTATAAGCAAATATATACAACAGTATAGTTATTGATATTTGTTTTTTTAATTTTCAATATACAAAGATTGCCATTAAAAATGTTGCAAGAAAGAGATAACCTTAAGAGAGGAACAAGATATTGTAAATTTATTGATTCATGGGGACACAACATTGGAAGTTGTGAAAAAATGAATCAGAGATCACAAAAAAAATCAAAAACAAAATTGAAAATATTGGCAAGATAAGAAAAAAAAAATGTCACAAAAAGAGATTTGAGAAAAATGAAAATGCTAATAAACAAGAAAAGTGGATTTGACCAGCGAGGAAAAACCTTAGTAGAAGCTGATGTGAATGTAAACAGAAACAAAAAGATACAGAATATTAAGAACATTGGTTAAAGACATGAAAGCAAACAGATTATCATTTATAAGTAAAAATCACAGAAGGAAATGTGTACATTGGACAAAGAAGTACACAAAATCTTTTTAAATTGTAGTTCATAGTTATAGTGATGAATGTAGAGCTAAATTGAATGAACCTGATGGATGCAGTTCATGAAAATAGTTAACCAGCATGACTTAGAAGACAACTAGAGAAAGTAGAGTAATGTTTTAATAGGTTTAATCAAAGTTGATGATGATATCAAGATAAATATAAAGAATTTAGTAAGTTCTTGGACAAGATTTTGTTGGGGTGGGGATAGCTGAAGTCATAATCAAGAATCTTTAAGCTCAAGAGTATACTCATGCAAAACAATGCACTTTAAAATTCTGCAAAGCCTAACTAAGAAAGGCTTCAAAGATACTAAATTAGTGGAGTAGCACCCAATATCTCCAGATATTAATCCAATAGAAAACTTGTGGTTCATTATTATAAAGAGATGTATATAAGAATGGAAAAATATTCAAGCAAAAAAGATCTCTTGGAAATAATTAAAATCTACTGCAATTAATGTTAAAGTTGAAACAGTAGAAAAGTTAACAAAATTAACATTTGAAAGACTAATGAAGCCAAGGACCTCCTATTAACATGTAAAATAATAAAACAATAAATTTTCAGGTCTGTGGAATATTGTGTTAATCAAATATATGTTTGTATGGCCTTTTTATTTATTTTATGAATAACATTTTATATTTCATTTATTTTGTTCATATATAATAAAACTTGGCACTTTCAAAACAAGTTATTCTCAATATTTCTTTAATAAGGATAGATATTATAAACTGACACTTACATGATATATTAATCATATATATACAAGTTTATCTTAAACATTTTAGCAACATCATTTAGTTAATATCAAACACTGAATTGCTAAATAAAATCTTACATAATGTATATAGAACATTGCATAAGCTTAAAAAAAATCTTAAGAAATTCTCCAATTAAAAATGAAAATACTTTTGAAAAACCCTCATATATATATATATATATATATATATATATATATATATATATATATATATATGTATGTATATATGATGCATTGAAAAGAAAGGATGGCTTATACAGTGATTTGTTTAATCTAATGAATCACATATGTAAATTGTTTAAAAAACATCTCTTATAAAACAGGTCAGTCGAGAAAACAGAAGAGAACTAATAATCATTATATTAAAATTACAATGCAATTACATTTTTATCTAAGTTAAAATTTAACCAATAATTTTGCTATCATTTCTTTCATAAGATGCTACAGATAATTGTTCATATTACAAATTTTAATTTTTCATTAAATTTTGTTCCTCAGAGCATTAGAAATAATTCAAATGAACAAAAATGTTACCAATTAATAAATAAAAAATGTTCTTAATTTTGTTAATGTTAATATATTTCTTCATGTCATCCTTAAAATACTTAGTATCCCCAAAGTGACTCACATTTAATTGAAAAAATACCTTTAGGCTGTGAAGTGAGTTTTTGTTGTTAATTATCAAACTGATTTCCAATTTAAAATTTTCTTATTTAAATGCATTCTGAAAATAGTAATTTTTTCTTTCTGATTAGTGTTGGTACTTTCTTAAAATCTCGTGTCAGTAAAAAAGAAAATAGTTATGGGTTTCTTCTTTGCCTTGAATATTACATAAACTCCACTTCTTTATTGCATCGGTTGTTATAATGGAGCAATCAGAAAAAAAAACTAAGTAATCAGAATGGAGGAAATATTGCATAGTCATTTGGAAATATTGCACAGGACCAGTGCGTACTACCCCTCAAACCCCCAGGGCCAAAGCCTGATTGGGAGCCCACAGAAGTGCTTTATGACCCTTGCTACCTTATCAACATTTGCTTTTTTTACATTTATGTATGTTACAAATTAAACTAAGCACAACTGACTATTAAAGGATGACAAATTTTTGCAAATTTTGACTTTCTTCTGGTTTTTTTTTGTTCAAATCCATGAATTTGTTTTGCTAATGCTAAGTTTTAAAAAAAACACTATATAAAATTCACTATTTTTATCCATAATGTTTAATTTGTTAATATTCTTCAACTTTTTAACAAGAAAAATCTCAATTGATGTTAAGAACTGTCACAAAACATTGTTGATTAATTTAAGATGGAATGATCTATTATGATATGTCCATAATTTGTATTTATTTTCAATTTTTTAAGTTGAATTGTTGACTTATATTGAATATTATCCATTATTGTACATAATAAGGTTACGCTGCAATAAAAATTTTATTTTATATAAATGCTACCTTATGAAAATTGGGATGAAGTAGAGTGCCCCCCTCCCGGTATCACAGATTTGGGGAGTTTCATAGATTAGGGGGTGGGGACATGAGACCCTTGTACTGGCCCTGATATTGCATACTGTCATCTTTTCAGATGATTCCACAGTTTTTTAACAATGTGGGTTTAAAAATTGCCTTATGAATTTTGTTTAAACTACCTGCAACTCATTATCAAACATTAGTTATGGTGTTGATAGTAATTTAAAGCAATAGTTGTTCAAATCTTTTGAAGTGTGTGAAGAATAGCAGTTCAAAAAATACATATCTATTCTATAGGATTGACTTTCTCACAGATGAAATTTTGCTAGTCTCTCACTATTTCCATGGTTTGTGTTCAAATGAACTACACCCCTTAGTTCCACCTTTACAGTTAAGACCCACCATTCAACACACATTGTAGGACTCACCCTCATTCCCTTCATATCCCCCCTGGTGAGATGTAAGTTCCACTCAAGCAGCTTCTTCTCACAAACCACTGCCTTGTGGAACTAACTCCCAAGAGGCTGCTACCCTGATCACTACATTCTTAACTTGTTAAAGTCTAGGGTTAACTGTTATCTTCCACACCTATCCACATAAGCTCTACCTCTTACTCTGTCACCTTCTACCTCAAGTGGTTCCAGGGCCTTGTACAGAGTGAACACCACTGTAAAAAGAAAAAAAAGGCTTCTCTTAATATTCTTCATTATTTATATAAGAAAACAACCCTTTCATGGAAAATAAAGCTTTATATCATACAGCAAAAATGATTCTCAATAATTAAAATTAATAGAAGAAAAATATCCAGAAAATATTTTAGGATAGATTTGCTTTATGTTTTGAGAAAACAGATCTGATATTTAAATAAAATCTGCTAATGGTAAGTTCATCAAATTTTATTTTGCAAAAAGAAAATATTTTTGAATTGTTTTGATCATTAAATAAAGGTTCATGTTTGAAAACAGAGTTATCTGTTTACTTTTCTCAAGAGAATCCATTCCCTTTATTTGACAAAGTTATCTTGTCTTTGTTGATAATTATATAGACAATTCTGTTATCATTTTGACTCTAAAATGACAGATCCTCAAACAAGCAAAGCAAAAATCAGTCTCTTGTTTTAGTGTTGTTTTTGCCTAATCTTTTTTTAATAAGATTTGATTTCTAGCATATTCTCTTGAACGTACCTTTTTTCCCTTGTGGCCAATACTTTATATCTCAACCCTTATTCTGTTCCATTATTATATTCTTACATTCTTTTTGCATTGGTTTAATGAAATGTCTCCCTGCTTAATGCTGTGGATATAATTATTCCATTCTCATGTTTATTCTTGCATATTTTTCTCTTTTAAAACTTGCATGACAGCAGTTATTCTATTCCCTTACATTTTTATGTTCTATATTCATTTCAATAATTTTTTATTCTATTCTAACAATAGCATTCTTTATATTACTCTCTTCTCTAGTCTTATATTCAATTTTGCATATGTTGTTCTATTCTACCATTTTCTTCCTCAATCCATTTATTTTCTAATATATTATCTGATATTATTTTGTATTTAGTGATGACCTTATTACTCTTATTTTAATAATGCCTACATTCTCATTTTCATGTGACAGTTTGGTTTATATTTCCACTGATAAAAAGGACATTAATCTTTTTTTATTCCATTGTGTATACCTGTATTTGACTGTACCTATTTATCTTATATTGCAATAACCATATTCACCAATCTAACTCTCTCTTGCACTAACAATCATTTTCTTCTGTCAATTAGTTAATAAATTCCTCTATATAAATTCAAATAAATTTGTTCTCTTTTATATTCTTTATTCAATTCCATTACTATAATCATTTTATGCCCTATATTGTGACAGCTAAAAGATATATTCAGCATGACATTCTTATGCATATTAGAATTGCTGTTCTATATCATTTTATATCCTGTCATATCATGGTATTCATTCTTTAAAGTATTTGCCTGCTGTTTTTAACCTTGACATTTCTTTATTTTTAATTCTATTCTAGTTGATTGTTTTATCTTTATTTTATAAATATATTTTTATTTAAGTCTTCTCTTTATTCCATTTTCCATTTGTGCTTATTTTTTCAGTTCTTTTATTTGGCTTCCATTTTTATTTTGCAATGTTTTTATCTCCACTTTCATTTTTTTATTATTAAAATGTTATTTTTTAATTGTATTTATTTATATTATATGTTACCATTCAATTATGTCTTTTTTTTACTTTATTCTATAATGTATTTCTTTTGTTGTTCATTTTAATCTTTAATCTGTGATTCACAAATTTTGTTCTTTCTATAGTTTATACTAATAATTAAATTTATTTATATTCTACTTCATGGATTATGTGAATATTCTCTTGATCCTATTCTAATAATCTCTGGATCCTATTCTATTCCATATTCCATTAATCCTCTCCTCAATATCTTTAACATTACTTGCTATTTCTACTTCATTTAAAATATCCATATTTATTTTTACAATTTTATTTTTTCTTTGTTCATTTTTCCTTGTAATATTTTTATTCCTTTAGTCTGTTCAATTCAGCATTAGAGGATTAGCTTTTTTAAAGACATGAACTTGGAAACACATTCTTTAAATCTGCAGGTTTCTAATACAATTTCCTATATTTCCTATATTTTTGCCTAATTATATCATCATCATTATGTAATACAATAGCAACTGGGGAAAATGGAAAATGAGAAAATAACAGTAGGGGTGGGGAAAGATAAATTGCATAAAATCAACCACTTAATTATACATGCTAGTAATTCAATACAGTGTTCAATTGTTGTATAAAAATAATAATAATAATAATAATAAAAAAGAAAAAAAAAACTTGCTGCGGCGGCAAAGAGCCTAAAAATGAAAGCAAATGCAATGTACCAAATGCAAAAACAATGGCAAGATAAGCCTCTTCATGGTCAATATTCTACTCACACCAAAAAAGCTGATGTAGACAATCTCCCGATTACCCCTCAGTGGTTATGTAGTGCAGGGTTAAAAGCTGAAACTGAAAGTTTTATTCTTGCTGCACAGGATCAATGCTTGATAACTAAAAATTACCAATCACATATACTAAAAAATTATGTTACCCTGAAATGCAGTCCCTACAGATTGTAATGTATCTTTGAAGATCTTCAAAAAAACTATCAAAATAAAAGGATTTTGAAGTGGGAATCTAAAAAATGTGTCACATGAAGACATCAATAATTGCAGTTGTAATTGGAGCCCTCAGGTAGTGATCTGGAAGGAAACATATATACAAGAAAAATCAAATGAAATAACAATAATAAACTTACAAAAACAGATAGTCAAACTGTTTGGCCAATAACAATCTTGACTGATTGGATTATGATTGGAGAATTTGACACTCACAGGATATAATTTCCCTCCATAACTCTTGTAGTTATGGAGGGAAATAGTAAGTTTGTGTAAATGAATGGCAGAACATTAACTGGTAGGGATAGTAAGGGGATAAACATTGTTTAGAGCTACAAAGGATTGGAGAGCTATGAACACCCATGTCCTAAAGGGAAATGGTATATAAAAAGAGAAGAATGCTATTTCTTGACTGTAGTTAAAGAGAATTCCTCTAGTCTCTATCAGTATTAAGACATCTTGTTCCATCATAATATATAAGTGCAATTATCATGCACATCAGTTTTTTATCATTCACCTCAAAATATTAGTCTATGCAATAGACAATATATAATAGTCATTATATATCACATGCAATATGCAAGGACATTATGATAGAAGCTGAAAAATTCTAAATTCTGATAAAAAAGGGTTTCTAAAATAAGATCTGATGTTTGGTTAGATTTTGAAAAATTCATTAAAATATAAAAGCACATAATCATACAGAATGGTTTAAGATAAAGTTAAATTAAGCAACATGAAAGAAAAATACATTAAAGAAAAATAAAAGATTATTAAATATGATCCAAAGGTAAGGGCCTAAACTTATGTTGGAACACAGCAGAAATATGAAGAAAGCTTGGAATTCACAGCTAAAAACACATGTGGTCATATAAAGTAGAACATCTTTTCATAGCACTCCTTCCTCTGTCTTGATCTCCTAATTTAACAATTCTTTTTTCTTCTGTTTTCTATCACCACATTCTCATAATGCCCTGTTTTTATTCCACAGCCTTTCTTTATCACATTCTGTTAAGTATTCCAACATTCCTTCTCAACGACAGGTCCATGAAGTACCTCAAACGTCCAACCTTCCCTTGCCTTGCTTTTCATTCCATTATCTTCTGCTATGGGCTTCCATTTTTATAGCATGGTTTCTTTTTATCTGATTCCTGTGAGTCATCCAACATTCCTTTGTGTCCCCTTCTGTTTTTTTTAAACTACTTCTCAATTCTTTAATTTTATACTATTTCATTCTACATAACATCATTCTGTTTTTTAGACGGTTTTCCTTTATACTAATTATATAATAAAGTTCTTTCATTTAAAATTCTGTATATTCTGTTATTTTCTTTTATTTTTAATAGTATTCCTGGGCATTTTTCATATTCCTTTTTCCTATTCTTATTTAACATTTTTGTCTTGTATGCTAAGATCCACAATTTTTACTGATTTATTTAGTTTATACTACTGTATTTACATTATATATATAGATATATAGTGTGTGTGTGTTTGTGTGTGTGTAAGATTTCATGGATTAGTTCCCATTTATCTGTTTTAAACAATTGAGTATTTTATTTATGCCATCATTCCAGTATAATTGTATTCATATTTGATTAATTCTTTTTTATTTTGCAATCTCTGATCTCTATTCCTGATTTTTTTCATTTTTTATTGAAAGTGTAATACATTTTTGTTTATTTTTATTCCATTCTTTGAGTATACCAGCATTCTGTTACTCTTCATTTTATACCATGCTGTCCACAAGTTTCATTTTTAACTTCTATATTCTTGTATTCTATTCCAATATTCTGCTTTCACTGTTTTTTTTATATTATTCTGTATGTTTTTTATTAAAAATATCTTACTATTGGATTTTCTGTTCTATTCTAATTTTTTAAGATAAATTATTCCCTTGTTCTCTTTCCTATATCAGGCTTCAATTTTATAAACCATCGCACTCTGTATTCTTTCTTTATTCTTCTATTCTTTAGTATCATTTATTTATTTCTATAATGATAGCATCCCACAAATATATTCAAAGATTCTTTTCTTATCATATTTAAAAATTTTATCTTTTATTTCAGATATTCTTAATTTTACATGAAAATGTCCTTTTCCAATTCATTTATTTTTCTATTATTTTTATTTTTCTTTTCAATTTGGAAGCTCATTCTTTTTTAAAGTCAATATCATTCATTTATTAAAATTACTCTTTTGTACATTCCACAGTTCCTTGTTTCTGTCTTTCTTTTAAATCATACAGATACTCAAACATTTCAGTCATAATCCTTAATATGAATTTGTGAGTTCAAGTTAGTATTAACAGATTTAAAAGAAAATGTTTGGTCTTCTTTTAAGGTTTGTATACATACAGCATAATTAATTGCTTCACATACTTACAAAATAAATTCATGTTGAATTTTATCTTTTTTTAATGTAACTTACTCTATTAAATTTGATGTAGGCAATTGGAAATATTGATAAGAAATTTTCTCTTCATATTCTTGAGAAACTTTTTGTTTCTCAAGAATATGAAGAGAAAATTTTATTTCATGCACTATGCAATATAGAAATATTTTCTTCCAAAATTACTCAACCTAATTTTATTATTACTGCAAATAATTCTAACTTTATGAAAAGCATTAAGTTTAAAAAGATTAACTCAAAAGGTTTTTTTGGTGTGTGTTTTTGCACAAAATAGAAAATTGAACAGATTGCTTGTTTTCTTTTTGTTTGTCTTTTTTTATTATAAGAAAAAGTTTTCCTTTATTAATCACACAAAATCATTAAAAACAAGAGGAACAAGTTTCAAATTTTATTGATACATATTGTATGTGTAATAATTACTTGAACAAATGATACTGACTTTTGATAGGAATATGACTTCTTTAAATGTTCAATTGGTAATCAGCAAAACAGTCAATAGACTGAAGTAATCATATTCTGTCAAGTAGGACATCAGTTTATCCATTTGATTAGGAGAATTTAAACTAAGCAATGTAAACCTTTGACACATAACTTTTATTCTTAGTGTCTTGAAATGATGTTTACCATATATACATAAGTATAGTGTGAGTTTTATGATCAGTTTTTATACAAAATAGTAATGGGGATTGAACTAAACACAGGTAATTTTTTGAAAAGGTTAAAAATCATGCATTTTCAGTGACCAGTTGCACTCTATATAGGTCATTTTTTTTTGGAAGGGTTACCTTGTGGGACAGCCAGCATTATGTAATCCTGGCAAAAATGTTGTCAATGGAAAGACAATACCTCAATGATATAAACACTTGTGAAAGGAAAATGAATTTGAGATTGAATAAAAGTCTATTAATTCTTTGTTTATATAAGGGATTTGTTGATTTTAAATGACATACACAGTGGATGAAATTTTGCTCTTTATGTAATGACAAAAGGGAAGAAACTTAGACTATGTAGGAGGCAGGCTCAGGGTAAAGGAGCTAATGTAGTCAGACATGAATGAAAAGAAAAGTAAAGTATATGATAAGTGGTTTTTCTCATCATTTTTAAGTAAATTTGTACAAAAAAGAATTTATTTATTTGCTATGAAATATATCCAAGATTATGCCCATTATATTTGACTACAGTAGATCTATTAGTATTGATCAGAAGTTGGAGTTGCATTATACTCAGGCCATATGAAAAATCAGGTTTTATGCAACAAAATTTAGGAGCTACACTATATATAAAGTAGGTCTATACATGAGTATATACAATAAACATTTCATTGAAATAAGAAGAAGCATTAAGAAGAGATACTTTGGTCATTTATATAATCACAAACATGTAATACATACACACTTACATATTATATATATTTATATATATATATATATATATATATATATATATATATATATATATATATATAAATAAATGCAAATGTCAGTGTGTGACTTTGTCACACTTTTATTTTCCCAAGTTCTTTCAATCTCTTCTGAGATCATCTCCAGGTGTTGAGTGTCTGTGGATATGTGTGTGTGAACACTACAAAATTCAAAATATTTACACGTCATGCAAAGGAGGTAACATGTGATTTTTTGTGCATATTTTTATGGGTTTAAATGATTTTTTGAATTGTAGTTTTTAACAATTTTAATTTAAAATTTTTAAAGACTTTGCTGCTATAAACATTTCAGACCTTTGTTGCTATACTTGTAGTTGAGCTTCTAGAATTTCTAGTTATTATTATCTTGGTGGTGTACTGTTGTATTTTTGATTAATATCTGTCTAAACTGTGCCTGTTCATTTCAATGCTGAGATTGAACTATGATTGTTTAAGTAAAACATAAGCCTTCTCATCATGGTTGTTGTAGTAAAACCAACATACATATTATTAACACTTTTGTCAAAGATGTGATCTCCCAAAGGACATTTAAATTGATATACAATATTAGTCTTTTGTAAAACGCCAGTTGACAGAGAAGAGTTGTTATGAATGACTAAGTTGGTTGTATTAAATTTAGTATAGCATATATTTAATTTTATAATTTTTACTGGGATCAGTGGGAGATATATTAATGTTTAAGAGATTTTTTAGAATTTTTTCACCCTGTTTATAGTTAGAATACATTTGATTACAGTATAGTAGTTTGATATGCTTAGAGTTATATGAGAAATTATGCTTTTGATTTATGTTAATATTTTTAATAGCATGTCTAATTTGTTGATCAACGATGTAATTAGGAAAGTCATTATTAATGAGGGTTTGTTTAATATTTTGTAATTCAGTATATTGTTTAATATTTTGTAATTCAGTACAGAAAATCTTTTTTGTTGAGGAATTTTTTTTACATGGTTTATTAAGTTTCTTATAATAACTATTTTGTAATAGTTCAGACATTCATTTTTATAGTAGAGAGTTCATGTGTTTATGCTAGTTTGTTTTTTATATGAAGTAGTAGTAAATGTATTGTTGTTGGTATCTATCAATACATCAAGAAACGGGATTTTATTGTCATTGTTAAGTTCATATGTGAAATTAAGTATGGAAATATTGAAAGTTTTTTTGTGGTTCATCTCTGTTTTTGACTAAATTGATAATATCATCTACATATCCTAGGTAAATGGAGGGTTTATTGTGATATTAAGTACGTTATTTTGTAGGTTAGTCATATAGAAGTTGCTAAATGTTAGTCCCAGGATGGAACCCATAGAAACACCATCGCATTGAATATATATATATTATTTTGATGGTCATAGAAGGGAACTTCTGTGGTGCACATCAAGAGTAGTTTTTATAAAATATTAGGACTAACTTTAATGGAGGGAGAGATGGATTATTGTAGATATTCTTTATGATTATATCAATTGTTTCCCTAACTGGGATGTTGGTGAATAGAATTTCAACATCAAGTGAGACTATGGTTTCATTATTAAGTTTTTTCAGCATTTGGAATAATTTGTGTGTTAATTTAATGCTGTATTTATTGGGTACGTTATGTATAAATAGTTGATTAATAACTTTGGTTAGATGGTAAACAGGAGTGGGGATTTGGAATATGATACTATGGAGAGGAAAGTTAGGTTTGTGTATTTTTATAGTTCTATGCATGTATGCTGGATTATAGTCACCAATATTTTAGAAAGTCTTAATTTATCTCGTCTTGCATCTCGGCCGTGATAAGTTTGTTGATTTTCAATTTTAGTTGGATGATCGTATTTTTAAAATTTGATGTGACTGTCCATCTTTGAATAATAATCGGATTTGTTTAATATCACAAAGATATTGGTTTTATCTGCTTTTTAAACTATTATATTGGTGTGGTTATGTAGTTCCTTGGGCGCAACATTTAATTGTTTTGATAGAAGCTTCCATTTTTCATGCCTATCTTTTATCACTTCAGTTTTAAGTAGGTCCCAGATAGATGGTTTTGTTTTTATTAGCTACTGTTCTTCAAGTTTTTTTATGTTTTGATACAACATTTCAATTTCCAGGAGGAGGGCGGGCTTTTTATCTAATCTATTATATTTTCTGTAAAGATAACAATTAGGTTCCAGGTTGAGTAATTCCTTTTGGTGGTTTGTTAGTTCATAGAGATTTTTATAAATTTGTCATTATTACCTGGTTCCTTTGTACAATGTATTAAGTTTTTGGGATTTTCAGGTGGTGTTGCATCTACGACATGTTAGAAATTTCTGTAAGTCTATATAGAATTTCCTTGAGTTGTTCAAGAGTGGTGGTCAATTTTAGTTTGCTGTGAATCTCTTGTGCTTTTTTAATAAGAGTTTTATGTTGTCTTCTGCTATCTGAATCTGCTTTCTCACAAGATTACGTTTGAATTGCCAAGTGTTGGTGCTGTGATGAGCTGCTGGATAATGTAGTTTAAAGTATGTATATTTAAGCAAGATAATATAAGCAAAAACTAAAAATTCTAGAAGAATATATAAGAGAATTGCCACCAAAAATAAGTAAAGTCAACTACGAGTATAGCAACAAAGTTCTTAAATGTTTATAGTAGTAAAGTCTTTAAAAATTCTAAATTAGTATTGTTAAAATTACAATTTAAAAAATCATATAATGTTGTAACCAAGAAAGGGTTACTGAATGAGGAATAATCAAAATAGAAGTTGGAAATGAAATGGTAATCTTTATAACATCAACAAAATACAATACTCGCCAGCGGCGTGAAGTAGGTAAACCACTGCTAGCGGTGGATTACTTAGACAGCATATTATGATATTTACCTGCCTCCCCATGAGGTAGGATGCAGCACAAGGCCAAATTTAATGTGGGGATTGGGTATCTGTCTGCCTAACTGGACAAGACTCGGCATAGCCTTGTCCAAAGGCAGAGAGTTTGACATGGCAAGACCTTCCCATGCTGACCACTCAGGCTGCCAGCTTAGGCAGCATATTGCCCCCACTTACAATAGTGTCCAATGTATTTATGAGGATTGGGACATACCCATTAGTGTTCATAGGTACGATATATAACATATAAGTTACCTCCCTTGCATCACAAGTAAATATTTTGAATTTTGTGGTGTTTACACACACATATCCTCAGACACTCAACCACTGAAGATGATTTTGGATCAAAATGAATGTACTTGCGAAAATAAAAATTATTTGAAAGAAACTTTTGGAATTTTTCTTGATCAATTTTTTACATCTACCAAGAAATTAATCCATGGACTTGAAAGGATTAAAATTAAAATAAATAAACATAATACATCTAAATTATTTAACCAAATATATTTATATAATATATATATATATATATATATATATATATATATATATATATATATATATATTTTATATTGTTCTCCCAAAGGCCTGCAGGTGTTATTTTAGACAGATGCAAACAAATGAGGTGGTTGAGGATCAATTGCCAATGTTTCCATGAGTGGGAACAAGGTTGTCATTGAGGGGCCTGCAGGTTGCCATCTTGCATTAAAATTTTGCAAACTTTTTCAGACAGATGCAACACATGGTTAACTCATTCTGTCTTAGTCTTGGTTCCTCATGTTTCAAAAGTCAATTTCTTTACTTATTTTGTTAAATTCATTCAGATTGAGTTTCAATTTCTTTGGGAGGCAAGGTTATTGCTTTCAACATACATTTCTACACTCATTATTTATAGTTTTTCCTTGTTTTTTTAGAATATATATATTATATATCTTTGCATTAATAAAACCTTGTTGGTAATCTAGACTTGATCCTGTGGTTCAGTTGACTTTCAAATGATTCACCTCACCATTTTATTGTATAGATTAGAAGGACAGGTTTAATCTCTCCTTTCAAAATGATGCTTTTTTGTCTTAGTCTTGCATTTTATTTTTTCCAACTGTTTATTCACTCTCTGTTTTTCAAAAAGTCATTTCATATTTTCTTTCAACTTTACCTTATTTTGGACTTAAATTCATTTTCAGATTGAGTTTTACAATTTCTTTCATTTGAATAAATTAGTAAGGTTACATATTCTTATTGAACCAATTTCAACATACATTTTTGGAATCTTTTTCTTCCTTATTTATTGGTTTTTCAACAAGTTTTTCCTTGTTTTTTCATTGTAATCCATATATATATATATAAGATTGCATTTTAACCACTCAAAGCTGGTGAAGACTAATTCAACATAGAAAACAGAGCTATTTATGGTGCAATGGAATCTCATAATCTAAAGTGGGATAGTCCATTGCTTGTTGATTGTGCTGGTACCTGGCTCTAATGCATGGTCAGTTTGCAGGATATGTATTAAATAAATATATTTTTTTCTATATAAATTAATCAAATGATTCACCTCAACCCATATTTATTGCTGAAAAGCTAAAATAGAGTAAGTTTTATTAGAATCAGAGTTAGAATAGACAACTCTCATGTTCAAAATAGATGAGATTTTTAAATTTTTTTCAACTTACCCACTCTTATTTCAGACACCACTTTTATTTTCCAACTGTTTATTCCAACCTCCACTTTCTCTTTTGTTTCAAAAGAAAATTAATTTTAAATGAATTTTCCAACCTACTATTTTATTCCAACTTACCCTTCTATACTGGACTTAAGAGTAAAGTTTGGAGAATTTTCTGTGGAGAAAGTTATTGAAATTATTACAAGTCTTTCAACAGTCACCCTTGCTTTTGAATAAGACCATCCCTTCCTCAGTATTGTTACAATAATCCTTGTCCTAGTTATAGATTCAGCCAGCCCGTTAATCTGTCAGGAAAGTAACCAAACATGGAAGATGTCCCGATTTGCTGAAATGCATTGCTCTGAAATCTATTGGCTCTTTTGCCATTTTGGAATCCTTCTCTAATATTACAATTAAAGTTTCCCAATAAACAGATTGGTTTTCAACAAATGTAGGCATGTACATTTGAAACTGGGGATAACAATTCTTTGAAAATCTTCAACAACATATCTGTGGAATCCAGGATTCTTTGAGCACAACTTAATTTTTTTTTGCAGAATTTAAACCACTTGAGATGGAAGGAATGATTTGGTCTCCAAGACATCATCCATGTTGTCAGACTATGTCAACAAGAAATCACCTGTGATGTCCTCAAAGAACTATTCCCAGGGCAGTGCTGAAACAGAACATTTTTTTTTACTGTCATCTTGATAATCCTCTGCAAAATACCATTTTTTTTGCAAAATGATGGTATTTTTTCCTGTTTAAGTTTGTTCAAAGTCAAGATAACCACTCAGTTGTGGAAGTATAATTCAACTGTATACAAAAAGAAATCTCATTATGCTAATTGTTGCTTGGGCTGTGATTGGCATGAGAAAAAATGAACAAACTCAAACCCTGCTTTATTTTTGTCTGATTCAAAAACGTGTTTTTATGACTGTAACATTGAAGAATAAGATTTTTTTTCTGTCACTAAAAGAATAAAATGAAGATTTTTTCGAACCTGTTCAAAGGAAGGTTTACAATGTGCATGTTTAAATAAACAAAAAAAAATTCAAAAGTGGTATTTTGCTTTACAATGGTGTTGCAAAAAAAATGGTATTTTGCTGACTTATCTTGTGACAAAAAAAACATCCTGTTAACAGTTCTTCCAGGTCATGTGATTTGTTGTTGTGCTGCTAATATCTTGGAGACTGGTCTTACTAAGGATTGAGAAGATATTTCTTCACAGTGGAGTTGGTGCTCAATCCCAGACTCCACAGATCTGTTGTTGAAGTTTTTCAGAGAGCAGTTTCTTGTATGTGCTACTCATTGAAAGCCAAATGTGGGAAAGAGAAAGATAGATTTCAAAAAGGTGCAGGACAAAGCAGTTTCAGTAAGGGGCCTATTCATTGGTTCCTTTTTAGCCAGTCACAGAGATCTTTGCAACAATACTAAGGGGCTGTTCAAACTGAAAGAATTGTTTATATTTAAGAAAGTTGAATTAATGGCTGGATATAATTTTGGAAGTGCAGAAAACATTGAATCTACTCTGTCAGAATATAGCTGAGTGAGCGGAACAAGGACATTACTATTGATATACTTGAAAAATACAGGTATGATTTAAAATATTTGATTTTAAAATCCAGATACTCAGAATTTTATTTACAGACTTTATAATTTCATTCATTACTGAAGATCCATTTTGTGTTGAATGTATGAAAGAATTTTAAAAGTCATAAAGTGCAAAGAAATATTTCTGTTTTTTTTTTAACTAAGGAACAAAGTATTATCTGAGAAGATATACAATGCATTCTGCTATTTCTTTCCTACATCAATAAAAACAAATATCGTTTATTGGAATTGTTTATACAGAAAACTTTGCTTTTTATTTTGATTGTTGCCTTTAGACTTTTAATGAGCTCAGCATGACAACTCAATAAAAGAAGAAAGGAAACTAAAACATTGCAATCTTTTCATTCTCATTTCTTTATTTTCTTATTCTTTCTAAGTTTGGATATTTTTCTATTTATCTTTTTCTTTTTCAGGTTTTCTAAACTTTCTTGTTTTCATTCCTATTCTCCTCTCATTCTCCTTTTTTACTCTTGTTCTTATTCTTGTTATAAAATAAAATAAGACATATCTCGGCTGATTTACAGGCAAATACTCAAGAGCGAGAAACGGATGTAAACGGGACAAAGCCCCGTCACAAAATGACCATTATCTTTCTTTACAAATGTTCCCGACACATGTGTTCGGTCGAAAAATAAAATAATATTTAAAAGTGCTCTATTTTTCATCCAATAAAAATGCTTCCCTCCTAATTATACTCGCTTCGTTTTTCGAGCCTGTTAAGCCATAAAAAAACGCTATAAAAGGGGTCACACGGAAGTTCAACAGGGCAGTCAACAGCTGGCCACAAAGGAGACCTGTCACGGTCAGGCCGAGTGTTCAGCAGCTGTCAGCAGGAGAGCACCAACCACCGTCAACATGTGTGAACTACTATGAGAGATCGACCTAGATCCGAAACTGGCTTATGAACTTTACCACAAGGTAGCTGTCCCAAACCCACACGTTCCTGTTGAAATAAACCATGTAAATCTATTTCTGCTGTTGTCGTATTTCTTTCTTGTAACCATACGCTTGTCTATAACATTCTTTATTTCTTTTTCTTTCATTCTTTCTTTACTTCATTTAATTCTGTTGTCTTCTTTCATTCCTTTTTCATTCTTCTTCCTTTATTCTGTTTTCATTCTTTCCTTTTTATTCTTTCTGTTCTTTCAACCATATTCCTCCTCATTAGTTTATTCCTCTTTATTCTTCATGTTTCTTCTCTCATTCTTCATTTTTACCTTTCAATCCTTTTTCTCTTCTTCTTGTCATTCTTCATTCATTTAGTTGTTTTTTTTATATTTCTCATTACAATTTTTCTTTTCTTTATCTACTTTTTCTTTATTTACCCTGTTGTCATTCTTTTTCTTATTTTCTTTCTTCAATGCATTTCTTGTTGCTTTTCTTCTACTCAAAATTATTCTTTCTCTCATTATCCGTCACATATATATCTCTCTTTCTATCCTCATTCTTGTTCTTTTTGTTTTTTCTTTCTTCTCTTTCTTATATTCTTCAATTAGTTTTCCCTATTTGTTGACTCATATTTATTCATAAAATCATTTCAATGTCAACAATATGCCACACAATAGTAACCATACTTATTTTCATTGTAATCATCTCAAACCCTGTTAATAGTTGTCATAGGTTTTATCTTCTTATTATTCTATGTGCTGTATCCTTTCAGGATATGGACGATCATGGCTCTCCACAACTTCCTGTTCATTGTAGCTCTTAGTAGGATTTGTCCCTTTGCTATCTCTTCTAATCTCTGTTCTTCCAATCATTTACACAAGCTTAGGTAGGTTACTTGTTGTTTTGTAGTTGTTAATAGTAATTACAAGTGGAATGTTCACAACTTGGCTCAGTACATTCATCTTTTTCAGGCTGATGGTCAGATCAAAGTTTTTACAGACTTGGGAATATCTGTCCATAACTCACTGGAGTATGTGAGTTGACAGCAGTATGATTGGTAAAGAGCAAGTTATATCATCATGGAATGACTTGATCAGGCTGTGCATCTTTGTGGGGCATCCAATTGTCAGGAATATTTTGAACAGCCCACCTCTACTGACCAGGTCAAATGCCTTGGTGAGGTCAATGAAGGTGATGCAGAAGGTTTTCTGTTCCTTGCATTGCTCCTGTAGTTGACGAAGGGAGAAGATTATGTCCACTGTAGAGCATTCTGATCAAAAGCCACACAGGGAATCAAAGAGGACACACTCTGCTAGCTTTTAGAGGTGTACTAACATGAATGGCATCCAGTTTGTCTATGATGCTCAGGAGAGAGATGTCCTTGTAGTTGTTACAGTTGCATCTGTTTCCCTTGTGACAATCTTGGCATCTCTCATATCCTGTGGCACCACTCTCTCTCTCCAACACTGACAGAGGATATCATGTGGAGGATGCAGGAGGATGCTCTTGTAGTATTTGCTGAGGTCTGTGGGCATGCTATTACTGCCAGGTGCTTTGTGTTACAGTTTTTTGGATATGTATGTACTAGTGAGCCAGTCAAAATGAGCTGACTCATTTTATAGTTCACCAATAGAAGGGTTAACCAATCAGAAAGCTCAAAATATTCAATCTGACGTGTATAAAGGCAGCCATTTTGTTTTTTCTCCCAAAATATCTTCACTGCCAACTTATCGAAGACTTAAAGAATTACTTAACAGCTGCTACTTTCTCCGAATCTACACTCCCAACCTCTGATATTGAAGAGATTACGGACTTCACTGGATTCCATATTCAGAGACTACAGTAAACATGGTCAATACTTTGTCACAGGCCAAGCTGTCAATTGCCTTGTGGAACTCTTTTAGTGTTGGTTCAGCATCTTGCTCCTCTATGATAGGCAGAGGTCTGATGCTACTGAGAGCTGAGAAATTCTCTGGAATATAGCTCTGAATAGAGTTCTATCCATCTCTCCATCTACTTACCCTTGTCAGTGTTTGCTTCCCCACTGGTGGATCTGAGAGGTTCTGTTCTGTTCTGTGTTGGACCTATAGCTTTCTTGATGCCCTCATACATTCTTCTGATCTTGCCTGTGGCTATTGCAATCTGGGTGTTGTCACTAACCTGTTGCCTTTATTTGTTGGTACATCTTCTAGCTATCTGCTGCACTTTACTCTTAGCAGTTCTGAGTGCTTGCAAGGATTTCTTGATTGGTGAGCAATTCTTTTCAGCAAAGTCAGCATGCTTTGCTGCAATAACGGGGGTCATCTCACTGGACTTAGCTTCAAATCAGTTGTTGTTCTTGGAGGTCTTCCTCTCAAAGGTAGTAAAAGTTTTTTCTAAATAATCTCCCAGAGATAGTCCCATTTCACAGAAGCAGAGTTTTGTGGTTGGTCTGCAGACAAGAATCTTGGAAAATTCTTCAACTCTCTCTGGATGCTGCATCTGGAGACTGTTGATGCAAGGCTTCCTATCTTGTTTGCTATGGTGGAGTTTCTTGAGTTATAGCCTGACCTTGCAACACACTAGTGAGTAGGCTGTATTGCAGTTTGCACTATACTATGTGTGGATGAGAAGCACAAACTTAAAGTTTATTTGACTGACATTGATCGTGTCCAGTTGGTGCCAATGTTTCAAGCGATAATGTTTTAAATTCTAGGCTTGTCTGTTGTGTTTGCTTTTGCACAAATACCCTTGGGAAAGACATGAATCTGTCTCTTCTCCTATCTCACAACTATGGGTAAAATAGCAGGGTAGACTGGGATTTCTAGTCTTGGATGGCAAACAGTCTAAGAGAAGGAATACTTTGAATTTCAAACCATGGAGAAGACAACAGGAAATCATTTCACTATCTTTTCCAAGAAGACATGATAATTCACAGATAATACAGAAAAGGAATTTGTGGAGAGCCATAATTATCTATATCCTGAAAGGAGATGGCATTAAAAATGTCATTAAATAAAAATAAATAATGTATAAATCATATGAAATATCTTCAAAGATGTTTTCTTATATTTATTAATTTTAATTTTATTTAATTGAATTAGAACAGCTTAAGTCACTTTTTATACTATGCACTTAGAAAGTTACAATACAGAATAAAAGTAATATGTAATAAAAAAAATAGAATTTTATGTAAAATATCATTACTTATTAGATTTGCCATATATAAAGAATGAAAGAGAAAAGAGTTGAATAATGAAGACTAAAATAGAAAAGGAAATAGGAGAAATATTTATGTTAATGATTTTCCTCAGGAAACAAATGATAGTTTTTCATTCCAATAATCAAATTTCAAATAAATAAATTGAATGTTTCAGTAATTTTAAAACTATTTTTGTGCAGATGGAGAGAAACAAGCATCATGGCAGTCTTGACTGGCTTCTTTTTTTATATTCCTATTTAAAACTGAAAAAATTAATATCAACAATTTAAAACAAAAGAAAAATTACAAAAAAGATTTTGAATGCAATCATGCAAAGAAAAAATGGTACAAGCATAAACATAGAGAATAAAAGAAATTAACACATTTGAAATTTCAAAGCACAGACAGACTACTTTATCAAGCAAAAAGAAACAAAAATAATTATCATGGACAAAGAAATGAAAATATGTTAAATAGGAAATGTTGCAATACTGGAGTACTACAAGGTGAATTAAAAAGAAAAAAAATCTTACCTGAAAATATTAAGGAATTGCAAAATTTAAAAATGACAGATCTGCTCATCATCAGTGGAGAACTGAAAATTGTTATGATATCCCAACTGAGAAGACAAAAACAAATAGTAATTGTAAATATAATTTTTAAATGATGAGGGTAAAGTTTTATAAATGCATAAGTTATTATTTAATAATTTGTGTAAGAAAGAAGAGATTCTGTAACTATAATAAAGATTTCTGTATGAATTTCTAGCATGAGGAGTTAGTATTATTTACCTGTGGACTATTGCTATCATCTTACTTGCTGTTATCACAGTGCTTCCTTTGCTGTGTTCTCTAGTCTTCATCAGGTGCTTGTCAGTTTGGGTAACTTTCAGGGAATTTCAAACTGGATCTTTTATTTAATCTACAGTGGTAGATTATTCTCATTTCACTGATCATGTCTAGAGATATTTCATCTAGTTCTTATTTTTAGTATTGCCTGCAATAGTCCACATGAAATTAACATAAATTATAATATAGATTGTATGACTATTATGCTATTTGATATGTATTAATAATAATGCATAATAACAATGCATGCTATATTGTGTTTTGTATGTATATATATGAAAACAAGACAAGTGGAAAACCTTTTATGCCAATGTACATTGTTCCTGTGTGTGTGTGTGTGTGTGTGTGTGTGTGTGTGTGTGTGTGTGTGTGTGTTATGTGCATATGTGTACAAAGTTATGGTTATTTCTCCTTTTTCTCATTTTCTTGTTTCCTCCTACTCTCTCTTTATTCCTTTTCCTTCTTCAGTGTCAAAGATTATGTAACAATGTCATTTTGATTGTATTTTTATTGATAATTTTTGTTTTTATTATATTGTTATGGGTTAGGGTGAACCAAATTATATTTTGTTTTCTGTTGTTTTTGTTTATATTGTTTTCCTTTTTATATTCTAGTTTGAATGCCTGCTGTTTCTTAGGTTTGATTCATATGTTTTTTATTTTCATTGAATATTTTTAAGTTGTTAGAATTTGTTGAAAGTTTTTTATTTATAGATATTTATTTGTTTGAATATGGTAGAGGGGTCGTTGGAATTGTTAATATATATTGGGTTGTTATTTGCCTTTCTGTATGGTTTGTATATTCCATTGTCTAAATTAAAGGTTATATCTAGGAAATTTATTATATTTTGGTTGGATTTTATATTGATTATGAATCTTAGGTTTTCGAAGGTTTTTTCTGATCATCTCAGTTGTTTTGCCATTACAATTTCTTAGTATTAGGAGTCTATAATCTCTGTATAAACCTATACCTTTTTTATTAATTGTAGTTACTAAATTGTTGATTATATATATGCCTACAAACCTGCACCATCATAGCTAACGATTGTTATGTCAAAGTTGCTTTGGCCCTTTTTGGTTTATATTTTTTGTTGTAGTGTATTATGGATTTTTTACAGTGTTTTATTATATCTATTTCTTCATTGGAGACAGTCATATGTTGTTCTCTAGTCTTCATCAGGTGCTTGTCAGTTTAGTGCATTATTTAATTTAATTTTATTTTATTTTGATATATGGGTAAAAGTTGATCATATCAGATTGTGTGAAAGAACAGTTTTCTTTGTTGTTAATCTTATTAATCCAATTAATTTTTGCTTTATGTTTTTCCATTAGTTTATGTCTAATATGTTCCTTAGATTTGAGCATGTTTTTTTCTAGTATATGTTTTTCTAGTATATGTTTTTCTAGTATATGTTTCCTTATTTTCCCAATGTTGCTTTATGTGGAGTGTATAATCTGTATGTGGATTTGGTTGTGAAGTTATCCTTATGATCATTATTTTACTTTTGCTAGTTGTTTGTTTAATTTTAGTTTAGTGGCTATGCACTTTATTTCAGAGACTTCATAGGTAAATTTTATTTCATTTATATTAACATCATTCTGCATTCTTTTTCTATAGCATCATTTGATTGCTACTCAAAAAATATATGCTTAAGTAGATATCTAGTTTTATATTTTACATAGGTAAGTCTTCAGATGAAAGATGAAAAATAAATTTGTTTTACATAAAAATATTCCAGCATAATCTCCTTTCTTGGGAAATTCAGTGGTCAATGTGTATAGATAAAACATTAATCCAAGATTCTATACATATGCATTAATTATATTCAACAATATGAAATTAATCAATTTTAGCATTTGTGATATAAAATATATTTCTTATATAAATTGGAAAAGATCTATACAATGAACTGGATGTGGATGAGGAGCTAAAACATTAACTGAAGAAGATTCTTCCAGGAGATTATGGTGAATATTTTGAGTGATTTGATACATTATTGCTTCCTTTAAACTTTTTCAATAATTAATGCACACAAATATGCAAATCTGCTTGAAATAGCACATTCAAAACTTAAACTGCATTCAGGGAACAGAAAAGATATTTTCATACCAAAGGTGAAGACTTTATTGTACCTTTTCTATTCACCCAACCTCTCTCCTTCTGATTAACAGTATTTTAAGAAAATGAAAAATGATTTTCCATTAAGGATTAAATTAATGAATTTTTCAAATAAATTTTTAAGTTAAAATTTTGTTATTCTGTTGACTGATGATCAAGAGAGAATTAATGTGCAGAATTTATTTTGATTGAATAAATAATTTTTAGTAATTTGGTAATTTAAGGTTGAAAGACCTGATAAAGAAGTACAGATTGAGAATGTTAAACCAATAAACAGATTCAGAAGGATATAAATAGACTAGCAAAATAAGATAAATAGGTATGAAGAGATTTGAATAGATAGATTTATAGAACTGGAAAGAATAAGATATAAACAAAGTTAGATATAAAGAAATTTTTATGGAAACAGAAATTATCGAAAATTTATGAAAATAATATTTAAGATTCATTGGAGAAAAATCAGAAATTTAACTTCAAATTTTCAAACAGCTTTTGGCAATGTTTTTGTCAAAAGGACGGTTTTTCCTTTGACATAGCTATTTGTAATGGGGTAGGTATTAATGACATGAAATTTGAATGCATAAAATGTACAACAATAACAACAATAAAAACTTGAAATAAATAAGAACTTGTATATTGTTTTTGTGATGTGAATTACAGAATATTGGTATGGTGTGTGTAAAAATGTTCTCAGTGTCTCTTTTGTTTAAAAGTCAGTGCTTACTTGGTTTGGTTCCGAGAATTTCGTTTGTGAGGATGGCATTTGAAATTGTCTGATTTTGATCTTCATGGAGCACTGGCTAGATATGTTTCTGTACTGCTACTTGTCTACTCATCACTGACTACTAGTCTACTCTACTGTTCTCTACTCTACTGACCCTCTTGTGGTGTAAGGGTCATTTTTATAATGATGAGACTTAGGATGAAATATCCTTCTTTTCTATCGTCACTGATAGCAAGGTTATTTTTAGAATATTGAATAGATTTTAACAATGTTTTTGTCAAAAGAACAGTTTTTCCTTTGACATTGCTCTTATTTTTTCTACCTTCACTACCTTTTATTGATTTAAAAAGCAGTGATTAGAATTTTAATAAAACCTAAACATATGATGAAAGTGAATCTGTACATTTTCTATGTTGTTGAGAATTTACAGCAAAAATATTAAACACTATTTATTTATTAGATTATTATTCATTACAAGAATAATTTTATATTTACAACATTCTAAAAATTAATGCAACACAATATTTATCATTTACCAATTTATAAAGAAATAAATTATGCAAACAATTTTTTATTCAGAAATTTATAAACATTTACTAAATTATTAAAATATGTGAATCAACTATAAGGAAATCCTTATTATTAATCATTTTATAAAGTTCAAATAGATTGGCAATTAACTGATGTCTTACCATTCCAATAAAAAAATATAATAAATAGTATAAATAAGCAAACTAATAAATAATGTTTTATATTTTTATTGCAAATTCTCAACAATAAAGAAAATGTATAAATTCACTTTCATATGTTTAAATTTCATTAAAATTTTAATTATTGCTTTTTAAAACTCTAAACATTGCCGAGTGAAGGTAGTTAAAATAATAGTGGTATCAAGGGAAAAACTGTCTTTTTGATACACTGTCTTTTTGTGGGCACAAAGATTAAACACTGCTCAGTTTTTTTTCCAAAAATAAAAAGACCAAAACCAGATTTTACTCAAGGGAGACTTTGAAATATTCAATGTGTGTATCAAAAATATATGAAACCTATTCTTGAAATATGCACAATATAGTAGAATTCAATAAGAGAGTTAGAGACAGGTACTTGAATATTATTTTGGAAATAATTTTTTTGAACTGACATTTGGAAAAATAGAAAATACAGGAAAAAAAGGGGTCAAAGAAAATATGTACATTTCACCAAAATTTTAATAAATGGAATATTTTTGGGAAAATCTTAGCTAATACCTCTTTAGTTTCTTCTTCCTTGTAATCTTCACAGAGATTTGGAATTTTATATTTGTATCATGTGGATTCATTTTATTTAATGTGTATATGTTTTTGATGAGAGCTTAATTTAATAATATTTAGTGATCTCATAAATAATCATTGTTAATTAATATCAACTGAAATTAGTAATGTTAAATTACCACAAATGTGGTTATGACACTCCCCACCAAACATTAACATTGACTAATGTAGTGAGATGCACTGAGAATTAAGTAAAGTAACTTAAATTTTAGTCTATATGCATACACACACACACACACACACACACACACACACACACACACACACATATATATATATATATATTTAGTTGGATTAATGTGAGTTTGTGACCCTGGGTTTAATGGCAATATATTTTAAGAATAATATAATATATGAAAATGAATAAAAAATACTTTTCAGATTTGTACACGATAACCTAATCCTACAAAATCATTTTTTGAGAAATGAATACACAAATTTTCTGAGTAAAAATAAAAATATAATTAAAGAATGAAAGCCTAGTGGATTAAAATTGAATTTGGTGACATAATAATTGTGAGTTCAATCCCTGGGCCAGACAATGTGTATTCAGTGGAAACAGGTTGAGCAAAAACTGAGTAGTACTAAAAAAATAAGAACTAGATGAGATATCCCTAGATGTGGGCAGTGAAATGAGAACAGTCTACTCCTGTAGATTAAATAAAGGGTTCAGTTCAGTATTCCTTGTAGGTTACCCAGATTGATATATATCTGATGGAGGTCAGAAGGTCCAACAATCAAATCACTGAGATCACAACAACAAAGATGAAGAGAATAGTCCAAATAAAAATAGTGTAAATAATAATTACTTATTTCAAAGAATGATATCAATTCTCATTTTTTGAAACCCTCACTACAACACTGTATCACCCTCATCCAGTATTCTGTCATTTTCACTAGTGTCTTGAATATTCTTTATTTAATGATGGCAATTCCACTTATCTTTTGTAACCTGTAATAATCACATTTCATTAAATCTTCATTCATGAAATCAAACCATGTCTTGTCTACCTTTGACAAGTGAATGACAAAAACATAGTCAAGATTGAAGAATTGGGTTCATGCCTTTTTCCTAAAACCTATTGAAAATGTCATCACACTATATGTTGAATCATTCTGGAATCTGAATTATGATCTACTATGTTAGTGGAGTTGCCTTCTTTCTCCAAATATAAATACAACCACACACATGAAAACAAACACTGAGAATAGAACACAAAAATGAGCAAATACTAAGAAAATCCCACAGGGAAAAACTTAATAAATTTCAGAATTTCTGCTATAAGAGGTTAGCATTATTTAAATTGTTCTCATTTTTGCTGTTGTTATAATGTTTCAGCTGTTGTGTCCTCTGAACTTCATGAGGTGTATGTTGATCTGCAAGAACTACAGGAAATTTCAAACTGAATGCTTTAGTTAATCCATGTGTATTCTGATTCCACTGCTCATAAAGTTCTTACTATTGCTCACCCTGTTTCCAAGTTCAGTTACACACAGCCCAGCCCAGCCCAGGGATTGAACTCACAATTACTATATCCCCAAGTTCATGAACCAACACTAGGCAATTGTCCCACATTATTTGCTATTGATTTCTGCTTTACATAACCTCTCTTTTCAGGAAGATAAAATGCTTGAAGAGGGTTGAAGAATGAATCAGGTAGATACAAAAAATAATACAAAAAATGAGTTCAGTAGTCAAAACAATTATTAAAATGATAATAACTTAGCAGAATTATAGACGACAGCACAATTATATTTGACATAAAAAATTATCAGTTATTTCTTTATTTATTTGCTTTCCCCAAAGCTACAAAAATTTCATTGAAATTAAAATTGATTAAAAAGACTTTTTTATGGTATGAAAGTATCCACTTTTTTTTAAACTTTTAGTCTTATTTATAAAAATATACGAAAATATTTTCCCTTTAATTTTAAAAAGATCACTGGCAGATGTTTTTTATTTTAAATTAGTTCATTATAAGAAAAAAAATGCCTTTCCAAGGATTTTTCTATCTAACCTTTAGAAGAAAAGAATATTTTTGGCATCATTGATTTTTCTAGAAGAGAGATAAAAAGCTTAAAAGTTCAATAATAATTCTTCTGCCGCCACTTAATTTAAAGACAGTTTGATGTACGTAGGTCCTTACTTTACATACAAACAATTATTTTTATTTCAGGAGTGATTTTTGCTGGATTTCGCAATTAATTTTGATTATTCCAAAATTTAATTCCAAGTTATAACAATTGTTTTCATGCATAAAAATTTGTCACAAAAAATCACATGAAAAAATTGCTGAAAACAATCTCAGTAATAAAAACTTGGAAATCCAAACTTTCAGGATTTGGGGTCTGGTTCCGGCTCGGAATGTTTTTAATTTGCTCATGGAGTTGGCCTGATTCCAAAATGGGATGATATGTTGGGCTACGGCCTCTAGAAGTAAAGTTGAAAAAGTGTGACACAGTGACACACTGATATTCACATTCATTATATATATAAAATTTCATGCTTAAACACAATGGAACTGACATGGCCTACCAGTGCAAAAATTTTCACACATGTACAGAAAAGGTGGCATCACCTCCTACCCAAAAGATTTTGCCCATATAACATTAGTTTTGGTTGTACTTTTGAATTCACCTCGTAGATATAGTAGGCTGATGAAAAACTTTCAAAAGATTAAAAAAGCATAATAATAATAATAATAATAATGACAATGAAAATAATAAAATTCATTTATTATTATTTAGACCAAATAGAACCATCATGAGAAAAGGTATTAAAATTACAATTTTTGGTCATGCCTCTTGTCCTTTCTCAACAAGAAATAAAATGAAGTTAGACATTTTGGGGGAATTTTTTTTCACGTGTGTTCTATTACTGATGAAATCTAGCAGTTTTCAGTTAGTTGTTTGCTGCAATTAAGAACTTGATTATGAACAAGAACAAAAGATTTATGGAATTACACCCTTGTACTCCATTACATTTTTTAACTTTCTTCTTTTGGTTTATACAGATAAAAACAAAATGATAGTTCTAGTTTTAAAAACACATTTAATGTAATTTTTCTCCTAAAATACAGAAATTTATAGCTAAATATTCCATTTGGGATTTAAACACTTTTCTTCAGAATTACAGATAGCTGCATATTTCGAAGCTTTTTATTAAAAAATATATTTGTTGTTGATAACACTCAAACTCAGACTGTATTGATTTCTTGTTATTGAAAGTAAAGACAGATTAAAATTGGAACAATTGGGAAAACTAAGATCTGTTGAATAATAATTTAGTGTAGCATCTGATAGCATAATTTCTATTTAATTCTGGACCTTTGGATGTTGTAGAATTGAGAATTTCAGAAAAAATGCAACTTGATTAAGAATTGTTAAGAAAAAAGACTTTGAAGTACTTAGCTATGGCTATATCTTTTTTTTTTATAGCTTTGATGGCCATAGTATAAGATACCAATGGATTGATTTCTACCAATTGATTTATTCTTGTCTGACAGTGACAGAGTCCATTACATCTATAATTTTTTTTCTTTTACTACTTCTGGTTTGAAGACATTATTTTTCTCTTAAGAGTTAGCAAAACATTTGGCAAACATTCAGTTCTGTGTTTGATCAACTCGTTCCTATTGTAGAATCAATATACCTTTAAAACATTTAGAATGATTTTATGCAACCTATTAAAATTTGGCTTGCTTATAAAAAAATTGTTTCTAATGTGCATCTTATTCCTATTTTTTAAAGCATATTAAAAACCCTATTCGTCTTTTTAATGATGAATAGATGACAAAAGTAAATGATGACGTCAACAGTAATCTAAATAGGCAGTTGAATCATATTTTTGTTATTTTCATAACAATATTTCAGCCAGAATACTCTCCAGCCCTCTTCAGGTGTATGTTAAATTGAAAGAATTTTGAACAGGACTCTATTTTGCTCAGTGGGGCATGTTATTCACAAGTTTGTTTCACAATGTTCAAAAATTCTCTTGGTTAAGTTTTATTTAATGAAACTGCACTTGCCATATAACAGTGTTTAGCAATTAATAAGTCACAATTAATATAGTTAATAAACTTCTAATAGTTTTGGTAAAATTTAAAACTGCAATTAATTTATATTTTTGTAACAAAGTTTTTGTTTGCAAAGGTTTGTGGAAGTTAATTATCTACAGATGCATTTTTCATAGTAAACAATTTTATCATTTGAAATATTCATAAAAATGGATATGGATTGGATGTAGAGAAATTTCATACCTTTTAGAAAATGTCATTACTCATAGTTTACAGAAGAAAAGGAAGTATAATTATATTGTCTTAGGAGAGTTGACATATAGTTTCAGGTGTCAGTGAATCTTGATTTCTTGTTATGGAGGAAATGGAGATGTTTGGCATAAATTTGTTAAATGAGCTCACATTTTGAATTGAATGACTACAACCTGTTGCAAAGTCACATATTTATACAAATACATAGATACAAATTCAAAGGTGTTTGAATTTACTTAAACCAACAGTGATTTGTTGTAAATTTTCTTTTATACCATGCAATCTATATTCAATGATGTCCACAAATTTTTATTTTATTTTAGATTTTTAGTGGATTTTTTCTGGAGCCTGACATATATATATATATATATGTGTGTGTGTGTGTGTGTGTGTGTGTGTGTATATATATATATATATATATATATATAAATATATATTGATCCCATTTTTGTGTGATTTTTATATTCCTCTAAAATCTCTATTTAGTAGTTAGTTTGTCAAATAGATATATTTCCTTTTTGTCCTCTTGGACTCTTCTACCAGCAAACTGATGTAATTGTCTATCAAAAGGAAAACACTCTTTTTTTCTGACAAGTAGGACCTTAATCCCTAATACTTATGCTTAATAGAAAAGTGAACACTTGTCTATTGTTTTGTATCATATATGATGGTGATGTTTTTGTAGAATTAAGAATTTACAACTATTTGCTATTCTGATTGGCTTAATATATTGAAATAGAACAGACAACATAAAAAATATTCATGAATAATAAAATGAAAAAAATAATAAAAATTGGTGACTACCCAGATTGAAAATGATCACCAGGAAGTCCTCATACGATGACCAAAATTCAGGAAATTTCTTTGTATTAACAGAGAATTAAGGCGGTCATGGTTACCAAGAAAATGTTTTGCTTGCCCAAATGTCACCTTACAAATTTCCCAATTTCAATAAAATGTTTTATATTACATAAGGTTATGTAATACTGAATTTAAAAAAATAATGGATTTTTTAAGAATTACATTCTATTAAAGTGAAAAAATAATATGGATTCTTGTACATTAATTTAAGTTTCTTATAGTAAGGTATATAAGACAATAGTTCTTTCATGTTTACTTTAAATGTGAAATATCTTCATAATGCTGTAGAAATAAGAAATACATTTTAGAAATGATTGTTTTCCTCATCTAAGCCATAGGTAGATGTGACAAAGATAAATATAGCTGATATGGTTTAAAGCAGTGACCCTACAAATGTTCATAATTGTTCAATATCAAAAGAGAGAAAAAAGGTCAAAACCTATGAAAATTAAATATATTAAATTAATAAGAATTAAAAATAAGAATTAAAATAAAGCATTTCAGAAATGCATGAAAATATTAATTAGCTATACAATATAGCTAACCCTATGGCTGTAAGTTAGTTAATATCACAAAACTAACAAAATGCTTCCCACCAGTTGGTCATATATAAACATTATATTGGTTTTATTTTATGAACTGATGTAGTGATGCATTGGTGTTCTGTCTCATCTTGAAAACAACTGATAGTGTGTTAATTCCAATGTAGATATCTATGAATGCCAAAGTTACACAACTCAATATTCAAAACATAATTTTCATAATGTGCTGACTGATTATACTTACTTAATTTATATCCTTCTTTAAAACATTGTCATGCAAATATATAAAATACTATACTAAGGATCTATGAAAATTATTAATGTTTCTTAAATTTGCTGTAAGCCAGGTTTCAAACAGCCAATGAAAATGTGTCATCTGATTTGCCTCATCATCATAAAGTCAAATGGAAATGAAAAATAAACAAACAAGATGGCTGACATGAATCTAAACTAACAAAGAATGAAGGGAAAAGGAGGATGTGACAAATAATAG